>BGPR01008426.1:1358-63825 GCA_013235015.1 Araneus ventricosus | reverse complement strand
TCGACGTACTTTGACGGTTCGACATTATTGCTCTTAAATAAAACAAAATACAAATTCATTAAATCATAAATATTTTGAGTGAAAAAGAAAGGAAAAAGAGTATTTTACAGACAGTGAACCAACAACGCTAAGTATGGAATTTTATATATAACGTTTCCTGCGTATATTACTCCTGCAAACTGTAGCGAAATGCCAGGTCCTTACATAATTTTTAACAGATAATACTTATGTTACATTAAATGCAGCAGAATAGTATTTCGGTCAAAAATACTTTTGTAATAAATAATTTTCTAAAATATACATCTTATTATCCGGCTTTTTTAGATTGCCTTAAATAACCTTATAAGCACAAGATCCTGCACAATATTTCACGATACCGGTCTGTGGCGTTCAAGAATATCAGGCAACATCGTAAGATACACCATATCTATGATGTGGGAGAGTGATCTTAATTAATGCTATTAATTGCAAATAGTTTCTGCATTTTAAACAAATATATTGTTCACACTAAGTTATTCCATGCATACGAAATATTTTAATGAATGCTGATTACATTCAAGTTTAAAAAAACTTTTTATAGAAATTTTATAAGAGAATATAAAAAACTTAAAGCCGACCTAACTGTCAACAGAGATATTTTAAAACACTTGAATTCATCCCTTGCATGAAGTATAAATTTGAAGTAAAGCATCCGAATTCAGACGAATGCTAAATTGTTTTCTACTATGTTGCAAAACACCTCAGACCGGAAAAATGAAAGATGAAAAATTTACTTCCACTGTCATTTTACTTCTATCTCAACAGTGCGATTTTGTTAATTCTCATACGTGTTCTACACTAATTTAACATGACTAAATGAACAAACGTCATTTAATCTGCCACATTGTCAGTTAACTAGCAAACCATTCATAATTTAGTGGACATCTTTCATTATCTTCATAGTGAAAATTATATTGATGATTAATTTGCATAGGAACTGAATAAAACTTATCAAGAAAATATTTTACGATTGTCAAACAGAATGATGTATTTAATGATAATTTCTTGATTATGTGTTCTTCCACGTTAGATTGCCTCAGTGTGAGCAATATTTAATGTGTAAAGTCACTTTTACTTTTTCTAGATTCGTTTTTATTATTTTATAATAAATATGAGAGTTTAAACTTTTCTTGAGTCAAAAGTTCCAATTCTGACATAGTAGTGTTAAAGGATATTTAATTTTGCATCTACTTTCCTAATTAAAATAAATTCTTTTTTATTATTATTATTCAAACTTTATCACAAGTATGAATAAAATAAATAGCAAGTTTATTTTGACATTTTCGCAGAAGCTAATAAATTCTGCAAATAAAGTACACTTATTCAACATAACTTCATTTTTCTAGCTGCCTCTTTTAAATGTAGTTCAGTGAAATTAAAGGCAAATGTTCAAGACCTGTCCACTTTCATACATTCAAATTAAGTGATTTCACTTCACTTCTTGTGTATATATATGTAATGAATTAGAAATTTTCCCGTCTTTAAAATAAATCCTTTTGATTGACAGTTAATTTGTGATTACGAACGAATTACTTCTACTTCAATCTTATGATAAAAGCACTCCTACTTTAACTAGACTCGCAAGAATCGCGCTATTTCTTGCCTCAACTTCGGGACTTTTCCCTTTTCGGTATTATAAAAACTCGCTGCGTCTGTGTAACTTCCTTCTTTTGTAATCATGTAACGCACTAAGCAATTCATGCCGATTTAGGCGTAATTCTTAACTCCTGTCCATGGCTTTAATGTTCCCATAATCTTTTAAAAGTTTAATCTATTATTGTAATTTAAGTGTGACCATTTTCGAAATGCAATAAATCGCTTTGGACTTTAACAACTGCAATCTTCTTCGACTGCCTCTACATTTTACTTAACTGAATAACATTATATATATATATAATATGTTTGTCAATTTCTTTTCCAATAATATGTTATAAGATTTTATACATTAGCTACTATATATATATATATAATCTCGCACTGAGTAACGCACTGAGCAAGTCACGCCGATTTAAGCGTAATTCTTTACTCTTAGCCAAGGCTTTAATTTTCCCATAATCATTTGAAAGTTTAATCTATTATTGAGTACTCTATAACTAATTTAATTTTGCCTATTTTCTGAATGTATATATATATATATATATAACTATTAAAATTAACTGTTAGAAAGAAAAATAAAGAGAAAAAACATAGTACATACCAATTAATTAATTCAAAATAAAAAAAAAACTACTTGAACAGTAGAGGAATACAAATTAAAACAAAAAAAGCAGAGTTCCAGGCTGAAGAAAGTAGATCCATTAAATCATGCAGGGTGATTGCACTTTTCCAGTAAGTTTCGGACAATATAGCTCTTAAGTACAATTTTCGCCTTACGATGTTGAATTATTTCCAGTATGCCCAAAGCGCGAAAATTATCAGGAAGGAACCTCGGAAATGGATATATATATATATGTATAAGTAATTCTTGGGGTAAACTATTATAAAATAAAACAAGGAACTAACGTATAAGACTTTGCCGTATCAAAAAACTTTTAAATCTATCTGAGTGCTAAACAACAACAACGAAAAAACACCATAGTTCTTAAAAACGGAATATGGATCAAAATTTGTCTCCTTGAATTTTGAACAAGGAAAAATGATTGAAGCTGGAGGCTAGATTTCGAGAGTAATAGTAAAAGGAGCAAGATCTCCGGTTTGCCAAAGCGGGAAATTGAATTTCCGTTTTTCTGTTCCAAAGCGCATACGTGCTGCCCTCTTTTAACGAATAAACCAGTTGTATTATTGGTTATACCAGTTACTTCTCGTAACAATTTAATGCTTGAATATAATTACATTACATTCTCCTCAACATTCAATTAAATACTAGTCGACATATTATTAATATGAAATGTATTGAACTATCTTATTTAATATTAATTGATTGATTGTATTTTACTGTGATGTCCATAAAATCTATATCAGTATTTGTCACTTTTGTCCATAATTTAATGAATTTCATCTGACTTAATATATTCCTCAGACTTATGATGAAAAGTATTTCTCTCGATTATCTTTATCACAAATCTTGGCATAAAGTTCAGAAATCAAAAAATTTATATTCCAAATTTGAAAAACATCACTTAAATCTTAAAAAGAAATCCAATATTGTTACTTCATTCCAAGACTTTCCAGATGTTGATGCCTTAACCTTCATCTGTGAAGTATTTAGATGTGCTATATTAATTGAGGAATTATCGTGAAAACATAAGTCGGGTTATTCTGATGATAATAAAGCAAATGTACAAAATTAACGCCGACTCTCCCAGACTAAGAAAGGTCTAAACTTAAATGAACCAAAGGATATAAAATCATTCCAATTTTTATAGAAATATATATAGAATAATTCAAAAATTTATCTAGAATCAATTTATATAGAATAATTGAGGATAAAAAATAACAAGAGTGAAATGAATGCTACTTCCTCATAGGAAGTAAATCTTCTCAACAACTTTCTTTATTTGGAGAAAGCCGTGTTCGCGGAGATTGCTGCCAAAACTGCCAATATCAGTTATACTGAATCTGTCAGGAAACTTATTTGGTTTCAAAATTGTAAATGAAGACATAAAAAAAATGTCAATTTATGTTTATCACATGATTGGTGCAAATATTTCTATGAATTGATAAATGCTCCTAAACATGTTTATTATTACATATGCGAATTTTTGAATGTTTCCAGACATGATTGGAAACAATTAAACATGTCTACATAAATCCGAAATGCAAATTTTCGAATTATTAAGTACATTTTTTTCTTTATCTTAAAACAAAATCAAAGAACAAAGAAAACCTGTCTTCTAAAAAATTAAAACCTACAGAGCTAGTTTCAAATTCAGTTTTAAATGCTTTGACTTTTTTAGGTCCTATAAAGCAGCATGTTCCATTTTTATTTCTTCAACATACATTTATGAAGAAATTTCTAGAAATTTATTTGTCTGAAGAAGTTGACACAAGTTTTCCTAAATACTGCATCCCAACATTTCAGTGCATCCAAATAAAAGTCATTAATTAATGTAATTGAAGAAAAGGATTAATTGTCAAATGCAGTGGTACATTGACATCTTTCGTTGATTTCGGTTAATATCATGTACCTCTTTATAATGATAATGTCTTCTTTACTATATAAATGAAAGCTTCACACCACATACACCTGCATTTCTAGATCCGAAAACCTTTCCTTATACCAGAGTTTGAGGCCGCGGAGGCCTAATGGTAAGGTGTCGGCCTCGGATCTGGAGGGTTTAAAGTTCGAAACCCGATTCCACTACACGAAGGCCCAATACACGAAGATCGGGCCTGTTGCATGTTAAATCATACGTAAGGGGGTGAAACGTCCTCCCTCTGGTGTGGAAGCTTGTAGAGGAGGCCGCCAGCTCAAGTGTCGTCATCTGACAGCGGTTCAAAATTACGAGGTGTGTCCCAAAATAGCCCTCGTGTTGCT
This sequence comes from Araneus ventricosus, assembly GCA_013235015.1. Classification (NCBI taxonomy): domain Eukaryota; kingdom Metazoa; phylum Arthropoda; class Arachnida; order Araneae; family Araneidae; genus Araneus; species Araneus ventricosus. The sequence continues at coordinate 59,309 of BGPR01008426.1, read as the reverse complement.
TCAAAATGGGACGTTAATATAACTAAACTATATCTGAGTTTGTGAGATTTCTGAAATTTTTTTTTTCTTTCTTAGGAATGCATACAAATAATGGCAAAATACAACGAAAAGTTAAATTTAATTAGTCTTGCGTTCCGTTTTTAACCTATACTAGAGCTAATTGGGGACGAAACTCGTTATTTTGAACCATCTTTAATTGAGGACGACGATACTTGAACAGGGAGCCTCTTTTCAAAACTTTGACACTACAACATCAGAAGGACATTTGACCCACGACGCATCAAACAATTTCAAAATCAATTTTGTATCTTCAGACTGTCATCCAAAGTTACTTTCCAGACACTTATAAGCTCCTTGACCCCCCCCCCCTTCCCTATCACTACGATCTACGAGATCACGTTCCTGGCGATCTTTTATAGCAGTTTCCTCGTGTTTTGCCTGTTGTCCCTTTATCCCATTCCATTTTCTTTTGTTCCGAGAAATACATGATGAAGACATCTTTTGCAATGGCTTAGCGGCACTGGGCAGAATGTTGTCACGCCTTTTGTTGTATTCTTGGTGAATTTGTCGGTTCACTCACGATCCTATGCATGATAAAGAATAATAAAAGAAGACTTATTTCTCAAAGGTACTTAAAAACACCTATATAAAAGTAGAAAACTGAGATTTCAATGAATTGTCCTGATTATTCAATCCTAAAACAGCGTATATTTTATCTTTTAAAACACTTCATCGCGAATTCAGGGATATATTTTCAGAGTCTACTCCTTCATCTTGTAGGCAGTCTAGTTAAAATGAATGCACAAATTTTACGAAGAAAAGCAAAGTTAATTTTATAGGTCTTCCGGTTCTTTCTTAACTGAGATACAAGTGCAGAAAATCCCATCGATGGAGAATTTTTTTATAATTGAGAGGTTTCTCCCTTGTTGTGTTCTTCTGTGTGTTGTCTATTCATTCATTATGTAAATACCCTCTTTAGAATGTAAAAAGGGCGTAAACACAATTTTCAGAAAAAGACTGATTCATGTGGTTTCTGCATTCAACTAACTATCCAATCATTTTTCGGTTCTAAATAACAATTTTTTAGGTTTATTTTACTAATATGTTTTCTTATTTACAAATAAACATTAATCTTCAACAGGAATTTTATATCTAACCGTTTTCCTTATTTTTATAGCATTTATTATTTTTCTTGGTAATTAGATCAGCGTTTTACGTGGACATCTAATTTTATGCCCATTTAAGTAGTTTGTAGTTTCAGCCGCAGAAGCAGTTTTTAGAGATGGTTCTTGACTATAGATATTTCCCTCCTTCTATTAGATTTATTAAGGTACACAATAGTGTATGAATAGGCTATAAAACTATCTAATATTTTTAAATTTTTCCAAGACTTAAATAAGATTTTATGAAGAGATAGTAAACAAAATTAATTTATAAAAAAATACAGCTTAATGCGAAGAACATAATCTTATTTCATATAATTAGGCACGAATGCACTAATACTCCTTTCCATTCCAGGACTTTAATGCCTTTTTCAAATGCGCAATTGGGAAATCCTGTTCCCATTTCTAAAACAGAAATGGGAACAAAGAGAACCATTAGTATTTTAGAACCATTTGTATAGAATGTGAGGGTATTATCCTCTTTGAAGGGCTCTGCTGTAGATATTTGATATTTTATAATAAATAATGAAGGGTGGGTGGTTAAACTCTTGAATTTTTCTTCGAAGTCCTTTTGCGGAAACACCTTCGAATTCTACTTCCTTTCTCAGACACGTGACGTTAATGTACATAGTTGTAAAGGTATAATTCCTGAAATAGTTTGCAAAGCTGCTATTGGAGTGGTTCTATAAGTGCCGGTAATGTGCAGGAGAAAGATCTTCTGTATTGAGGCCAGGTGTTTTTTCCAATTTGGGAGAAACGGAGAAAGCCCAAGCATAAGCCCCATAAAGGAGCACCCTTTTCGTAATCCGCTATAAAGTTCCACAAAGGGTTAACCCTGTCAAGTAGTCTTTTAAATTTTCGTTGCAGAACTTAAGCAAGCCCTGCTATACTGCAGAGTTGATGATACTGATTGTCAGCTTTAGCCCTTGCTCTTGAATGTGTGTAACCCAATTTAATTTTTCATCTAATATAACTCTCTGGTATTTTAGAGATGTTGCTCTTTTTATCGGGTGGGAGTTCCAACTGACAGTTGGACCTCTAAATAGTTTACTTAGCAACATATATTGTGATTTTTCTATTGAGATATCATATTGATTTTTGTCAGTCCAAATCTTAAAAGATTCGAGTGCAAAATTTGTATTTTGTTCCAGTTCCCGGCGAGTTCTCCCAATGATGACAAATGCAAAATCTTTGGCGAATGCCTGTAAATGGATTTCCTTAGAAAGACACAAGTGCAGAAACACAAACTATCTCTAAACTCCTAATTAAACATGGATATATACCTTTCAAATGAGCTAGTAAAGGGAATGCTATCAGCATGATCCCGTTAGTATTTAAAACAATCCAAGATTACCAAAATTGCTTTGACTACTTCAGCACTCTATTATAGTACCAAATTAGGTAAAAAAATCGTAAAGCATAAAAATGCTAACATAATTTTCTAGAAGAATAATATCTTGAGTTTGTTGTTCGTCGGCATAATTCTATGGCATTCAAACAGATATAACACTGCAAAATAAATGAGACGTAAAAAAGAAGAAAAAGCATTTAATAATTTTGAGATAGAAATTGCCATCGTGGCATTTTTAAACTAACATTTGGAAATATATGCAAAATACTTCGTTAGAAATGAATATCCAACCCATCTTTAAATACCATTTTACTAAAAGCTATGAGCATGCAAATGTCTGTATTGCATTCTAGAAATTTCAGTAATAAATTTTTTATAAATTTAACCAATTATACAATCGGAAATCACGAAATTTTTAGGAGTAGTCATTTAAATTTTCATTTATACTCCATTGGTTGATTGGGATCATTTTTTGGATTTGTAAAGACATATCCAAGCACTCACAAAAATCTATTTTGCTTAATGGTTTTTAAATATACTAATCAGTCTTTTCCAATGAGAACGCTCTGGAAATCAAGATTCGAAACTAGAAGGATTTTTCGTTAAAAATCAGCAAGTGTTTTGAGCTTTAGAATTGTTCATGAATGCACTCAAAGGGCAACATTTCTAGTTTTCGTTCATAAAGTTTATAAATCACTGGGTTTGTATATATTGAAGAAATACAGCTGGTCATATGCAATTTTAATTATTTCATTTAATGAGATTTTACTCCTTTTTAAACATTTATTTATAAATTATTATATTATGATATCTAATTTTTAAATAGGTTTCAATATCTTGAAATAAAATGATATAAATGCTACAAAAACAAAGACAAGATGTCAGAATAAGTAAGAATATTCTATATCTATTTGTTCTTTGCTGTTATTTAAATCGAGTAATATTTTTTAAAGTATTTAACATCAATTAATATTGATAGCAATTAATTATTGTTTCTTGATAATTAAGAAGCTATCAGTTCAGTAGTTTTAACTTAATACCTTAATTCCGCGTACATAAATATTATCGAAAGAATTTAATTCTTCTTTCCATGGTGAATCAAGTATCCCTGCACCAAGCATTGTGTCAAATATACCTACCCTTAGGGATACTTGACCCTAGATGATTTCATGAAATATATTTTTTTATCAAATTATATATCAAATTTGCATAATTCTTATTCTGAAAACTAATCCTTTTATGATGCTAACTATCAAAATATTCGAGGAATATCAGAAAAATTAAAACTAGGATCAAGAATCCCTAGTTTTCCCTACTAGCAAATTAGCGAAAACTAAAAAGACGATTATATTTAAATATGCAAGTAATTATTTCGATAGAAACTTCGCGATATTTTAAATTATTAGAATGAGCATTGTAAGAATTTTGCAAACGTATAAAAATAAGCGTTTCGCTCTCTAAAATTTGTTGTAATCTAATTACATCTGAGGAAAAAAGAGGAGAATTTCAGAATTTAAATATATATTTTCGTCTAAAAACATTAAATAATGCAAATAATTTGAAAAAATTAATAATTTGAGTCTTTTGAAGTGAGACAAAACAGAGATTTCATGTACGATAACGCATATTCCTTCATAGAAATCTCTATGAAACCTAGTGATATGAATACTTTGTTCATCACCAGAATAGAAACCTGTGACTTCTGTCCATTTCTATAGCCGTAATGGCATCAGGCATAGGGGCATGGGGTGGCGTTCTCTCCATTTCTATAGAGAGATCTCAACTTTTGAAATAGTTATTTCGAAAATGCTAGATTTCCAAAATGCGCATTTCTCTTCCAACCGTTACTACTGCAACTGGACTTTTATAAGCAGTTCAATGCCACAAATTTTCTGATAGAGTGTATATCTAGTATCTCTCAAACACAAATGAATCAACGAATTTGGTACGTCATTTCTATGCGTCTACGTGATTTCTATGCGTCATTTCTATTCGAATTTCTATTCGATACATGAAAGCAGTAAAGATTTTAGTATCTACCTTCTCCAATGTATTATTATATTGTGGGTGGCGCGTTCTGACAGAAATTCCTTGTGTATATTCAAACAAAACTAATTTTGTGTGTATTAAACCAACTTTTCTTACTTAGATGAGTTATATAAATTTACAATTATTCATTGCGATTGGTTAAAAAGAACTATCACAATATTTCTTTGCATCGCGATTGGGGAAGAATAAATGGATATAAAATAATTTATAGTAGACAGTTTCTTCGGAAGTAAATACAGTTTTAGAAGTTTGCTTATAAAATTATAGAATAGTGTGTATGGTGGGAAACAACAGAGTGCAAGATAAATGTACATATAATTTCGTATTTATAAATTACTTTCCTTTTCGTAGATGAAATCTTATCATATCCATCCTTCTGTTTGATTTAAAATTCTGTAAAACTTTTAAAGTATGAATAATCGTAGGAATACGATGCAGTCAAGAAAAACCATTGGGAATGTTTTTTGATGAGATCAATCTTGGAAGAGCTCTGGTTTATTTTTAAATGCATGAATATGGCAATTTACTTCAATTATGGAAATTTGTAGCTTATTTCAGACAGTATTTCGTTCTAATTTAAAACTTGGGCCATTTCAGGAAAAACTGCTTACTGACAAAAAATATTTTGCATTTTCGAATTCAGGATAGAACATATATTAACTTTCAGCAATGAAAAAAACACCGTTTTTTGGGTCGGAAATTCGAAAAAAATAATCCGACTAAGAAGTGGATAATGAAAAAGTTCAAATGCTGCATTCCTCCAAAATAAATAATTTGATTTTAAGCAATCTTTTGTGCAACAGATTGCAATAGGTTTAATATTGCATACAAAATTGCATACGCTAGCGAGAGTTTACAATGGTGAACTCATTTAGTCAAAAGCATCAAAGATCAGCAGTGCAACGATTAAGATTTCTTTTGAGAGCCAAATTTTTTTCAGGAACTACACTTTTAGTAGTGGGTTTAAACTAGCTACTAACATTAAATAAAACCACATATTTTAATAATCGCACGTAGTAGAAATGGATTTGTCGCTGAGCCGAACGCAAGTGGCAAAAGAGCCGGGGTTTGCTGACCTCTAACTATTAAATGGTTCGTGATAGCAAATTCCAAATACTAAATTTTGATATCAAAATTTTTTATTTAAGATTTGATATTTTCAAATATGAGAATTAAATTTAAATATCAGTTGGGAATGGTTAGTTCAATTTACACTGGCATACAAAAGTTAAGGAACATTTCGTAAAAATGCGAGAAATTTACAATTAATACGAAAACTATGTTTCAAAATCAGTTCTGGAGAATCGTGTGACATTCAATAGAGTATCATATACATATTACATTGAAGATTCGGTCACGAGGGCAATTATGGGGACCACCAGAAAGGGATGAAGGCGAAAATGGAGTCCTTTCTTCAACAGAAAGCTGATAACGAGATGTAACATTTATCAATGGTTACGGTTTAATGTGCATAATATTTATACGCATTTTCGTAAGCATAGCACAAATATTCGGGAAGATATAAATGTTTCTTTAAAATATCCCAAATTTTTCCGCATGTGTATTGCTTATAACATGCAGAGACTTCATTCAAATTATTCGAAATTTGCGTAACACTTGACAATATGTTACAGAAGTATTGTATTAAACTTTGAAGTAAATACGTTGAATATTACAGGAATAGGAGTGTTTGTACTAAATTTTTTTTTACTGCGCATGTGCGAGACGCATCGGAATTTTTCTTTCATAACATTAAAGCCAGATATATAGAGCAACTTTAAAAAAAAATCCAGTTGAATCCCATTAAAATTCAGAAAGCTGTCGGCATTCCAGTGAGGTGAATTTCAATTTCTCTTTAAGTGAAGCTAAATGATGAGGGTTCTTGCACAAACTGATATTTTTTAAACTTCAATCTTCGAATGGTATTCGAGAAAATGCAATTTAAATTATGTATTTAATTTATAAGTGTTCATGGTTTTCAGGATATTCAATTTTACTAAAATTCACAATGTTACTGTTCGAAGATTCAAATTTAAAAAATATCAGTTTGTACAAGAACTCTCATCATTTAGCTTCTCTTAAAGAGAAATTGAAATTCACCTCACTGGAATGCCGACAGCTTTCTGAATTTTAATGGGATTCAACTGGATTTTTTTTTAAAGTTGCTCTATATATCTGGCTTTAATGTTATGAAAGAAAAATTCCGATGCGTCTCGCACATGCGCAGTAAAAAAAAATTTAGTACAAACACTCCTATTCCTGTAATATTCAACGTATTTACTTCAAAGTTTAATACAATACTTCTGTAACATATTGTCAAGTGTTACGCAAATTTCGAATAATTTGAATGAAGTCTCTGCATGTTATAAGCAATACACATGCGGAAAAATTTGGGATATTTTAAAGAAACATTTATATCTTCCCGAATATTTGTGCTATGCTTACGAAAATGCATGTAAATATTATGCACATTAAATCATAGCCATTGATAAAAGTTACATCTCGTTATCAGTTTCCTGTGGAACAGGATGGGTGAAACTACATTTTCGTCTTCATCTCTTTCTGGTGGTCCCCCTAATTGCCCCCGTGACCGAATCTTCACTGTAATATGTATATGATACTCTATTAAATGTCACACGATTCTCCAGAACTGATTTCGAAACATAGTTTTCGTATTAATTGCAAATTTCTCGCAGTTTACGAAATGCTCCTTAACTTTTGTATGCCAGTGTATTTCAGTTTCTTATTAGTCATTTAGAAGTTGCTGTAACCGTAGTGAGCATATTAAAGAGATAATATGAAAGCATGAATTTTTTCTAGTGTTGTATATTGTCTGATATTTCTTATTAGAGGACTAAAAACTATATAATGTATTCTGCATTATTTTGATACGCCGATTAATTTACAAAAATACACACAGGAAAATGCTAACATTTTTAGAAATTTTTATTTCTTGACATTGCGAATGTTTTCGGTTATTTTCTTCTACCTATGCGTTACTCGTGTTTCTGACATAGAATGTTCATCGATACTTTTCATCTATTGCTCCCTTTGTAAATGAATCGTATTTTGCTTTCAATGGAATGGCTTTTTCTTTAAAAATCATATTATTCACAAGAATTCACAGTCATTAAAAAAATACAAACAGCATGTTGTTATTTAACAATATTGAATATTAAAAAGTTACCTTTAAATTTGAAAAGCATGATGATGATGCTTCAAGTGCAAAGCTCTGCTTTGTTTTTTTTCAATTAAGATTTTATTTTTTGAGATATTTAATTGAAAAGTTTATGTTCTGGGATGGATATATCTATTTTTTATCGTTTCTAAATTAGATACCCATTTGTATTAAGAACAATATCATCAAGTCTTGAACACCACTTGGGAAAACCGAAAGAGTTACTTTAATAATGTTGAGTGTTATGAAATTCTTGGATTAAATAAATGGATTAATAGAAAAATTAATGAAGCACAAAAGTCGAATAAAAACCCTGATCGCAAAGTTTACGATAAGTTTAACTGCAAAATTACTGCATAGGAATACTGAACCTGTCCCGCTACTCAGAATCACAAAATTAGAATTTAATTAGAATCGGAAAATCTAATTTCAGGATGGGTGCAGTAAGAGGTAGCAATTAATAGATGACAAAAGAGATGAATTAAAATAAATGAAGCTTCAGATGAAGTAATTAAACTAAATTCTATTCATGATTTCCTCTTTTCAAAATAGATAATGAAATTTCCAGGTAAAACCCGTTTTCATGAAAAGTAATTGTTTTGTAAATTAGATATGTGCTATGCTTAGGGGATGAAATTTCAAGAATATTTTCAAACATTTTCTTTATTTTGAATTTTATAATTGTTAATATTACTTGATTTTATAAACATGCAGTAAAATTTACATTTTGCAACCTGTATAAATCAATAATTTTGCATAATTGCCTATATTGTTGATTCTTTTTCACAAATACTTGTTTATCAATATAAATCCCATTTTCATGAGCATTCTTACAGCATACAGCCTTTCTTTACTATTGGAGTAGGATGTAAGTTAACTGATTTCGAAAACTTCTTAAAATGCACATAGATCTATAGTACCATTTTTTGATATCACTCAATTGTTTCCTGACAATTTTCCGTTTCCCAATGCGGATTTTAACCAATTTTTGTAACCATTACATATACAGTCACTGGAAAAAAACGAACCACTCAGCATTATTTTTCCCTCGTTCATCGGAAATTAAAACAAAAGGTACCAAATTTCAGGAAATAACGTCTACTAAACGTTTCTGTATCTAAATATTTCATAAGGAGTCGTGCTACATATTTATAATTGCACTAACTTCAAAATTTCCAATGACAACACCCATTTTTGATGACATAAATAAATTCCTCATCAACAAATACCACAAGATATCAGTTTTGGTTAACTTACCGAAAAAGATCGGAAAGTATTCGACATTTTGTGTTCGCGATATAAAAGGAGCCGTCTCCATATTTAGATAGTGAAGCTCGCTGCTTGCTTTTAAATGTCGGTTAACTTATTTCGCTCTTTAAACATCATCTTACAAGGTACAATGTATATTTTACAATCGATAAATACTAGATGCATTACAAAATTCTGCAAAAATGAAATTTTCTCCAAAAATTAAGATTTTGATTCATATTTATTACATTACTAAATGAAAGAAAGATGTTATCTTCTTTAAACATAAGGACGTCCCCCTTAATGCATAGTTTAACAGAGAAAATAGAAAATTTAATGTAATTTAAAAACTGCTTTTTCGAATAAGTTGAAATTTTAAATGGGCTTATTAAATAGCTTTCTGCATCGATTACTGTTAAAATTTGGCGATGTTGCCACTCAAAAATGTTTAAACTTCAAATTTAATAAAATATTTCCTGCGTTCCAAATTATTTTAGAATCAAAAGTATAGGTGCAAAATGTGTATTCTACTTCATACTATTACATTGAAAAAGTTCTAGATCAATAACTATATTATATCTCAAGATATCAACAAAAATTCAAAGTTTTACTTTAACATTAGAGACTCAAAATTTTATTTTCTTATAATTTCGAAACAAAAATGTTTGAATGATAAAACTTGGTATACGAGCATAACTTTTGAAGTATTTTTGAAATCCATTGAAAACAATGGGTGTTGCTATTGGAAATTTTGAAGTTAGTGCAATTATAAAAATGTAGACGACCCCTTATGAAATTTTTAGATAAGGAATCGTTTAGTAGGCGTTCTTTCCTGAAATTTGGTTCTTTTTGTTTTAATTTCCGATGAACGAAGGCAGAATTATCTTTTTCATTCTCCTTTCATTATCTTTTTTTTCCGCGGCTGTACCTAGTGATTTACTGAATTTAACTCATCACTCTGTTTAACGGAAAGAAATTTTTCGCCAACATTTCTTAAAAACTTTGTTATGTGCACTAAAACAATGATGAAATTAGCAAAATTCTAAATATTTTTGCAGGTGTAATTTATTTTTATGTTGTTGTACTGTATTGCAGGATGAATCAACAGACTTTTTATAAAAAAAACTTTTATTTTAATAATTTTCACCAAAAAACCGTTCATTCGCTGGAACTACATACATAAGTCGTTACATTTCGATCTCTCTACAATACCAACTTTTTCCTTAAAAAAACTAACATCTTCTATCCTGCGTTGGTAAGCAACGCTCGTAAGACAAATATCGGATTGCCACACTAAAAAGTTTTAGAAAGAATACTTTAGAAATAACTAAATATTTTTGTAACGAATATCACATTGTCCAGAAATTAATTTTCAGTCTTTGAAAATCTACTCAGCTTTGAAAAGCGAAAATACAAGTTAACTTTGGTTTGATGTTCATTGACCATTGGAAAATGAGTTAAATGTATGGCATTCTACTCATTGATTAAAGAGCTGTGCAATGAAAAAATATACTGGCTTATAAAGCATTTTAAAATACAGAAAAGCTGCCTTACATTATTTTCTATATACTCTTTAAGTTGATTTTCTAAGACGCCATACTTTCTGATGCAATTTTCTGTAAAATTTTCGTTCTTAAGTTAATTGTTACTTCTACTGTCTCGTTAATAACAAAGTAATATCATTTCGCCAATTTCAAATAAGTTAAGTAACTTACCTGAAATAAAATAATAGAAGTACTTGGCAAATTTCGGTTTTCGGATAAGCATCTCTGATATTCTTGCAATGAAAGATCATTTCAGTATTACTATTGCAATATTAATCCATTAATGCCTATCGTCTCTTTATAGGGACGTTTCTAAAAATACGTCTTAAACTCCCAGGAATGATTTTTCAACACAAATTTTACAAAAAAAAGTATTTTTAATTATTGATTCCTTTTATACGTAATCGATGGTAGCATGCATCTAGCGTTCGGTTGATTAAGTAGCATTTTTATTTTCAAGTCAGACTCGAAAGTAGTTTTTTGCAATATCAAGTAGAAAACACTATTTTTTTCAATTATTTACTACTCAATTTACTTGCATTTAACAAATACAGGGTTCTCACTTATGTCCGTTACACCCCCTTAACTTCTAAACGGTGACAGCTTAGGCCATAAAGTTGGTGTCTAGGTATAGTAAAAAGGCTATGCGGTACTCGATGAGACGACTTAAAACGCCATCTATAGGCAAATTTTGGAATTAGCGGTCCTACCTCGTAAACGGTGAAAGATACGAGAAAAGTCAATTAGACAGTTGTAGAGCACTCTCGATTTAGTATGAAAAGATACCTTGCGCACATTAATGCTCAAAACAGAATGTAAAAAATGAACATTTGTTTGATTATTATTTTCAACACTATCGCGTCGTGAAACGCGAGCGAAGCGAGAAAAGACCACCTTACGGACTTTACTTTACACTAAGACACACTCCTGACTCCAGAGATAAAAATCTTCGGTTTTCAGTTTTTGATGAGTGCGCGTAGAAACTTTATTGAACAAAAAAAAAGGAGTTACATACAGTGTTTTAACATGTGATAATCAATATATATATATCAATATAACAATCAATATAACAATTTGATAATCATGTGATGTTCAATCATGTGATAATCATAAAAACGATCAAAAATGTGTGTTTACATATAAAAAGAAAGACTCGCGAAAACAAAATAATTTTAAGATTCCCGAAAGTTCAAAGTACTTATAGGAGGACTATAAAAGAATCCCTAAAGGTCCCAAAAGTACTTATAGGAGGACTGAATAGTGTTCTAGATATTGAACCCTTAAAGAGTCTTAGTCCATAAGTCTGAGGTCTTGGCGAAGGAGAGAAATCTGGATCGGAGTCGGATGAGCTGGTTGCGTTCGGTGGCTGTTTTATGAGGTTCTCATTTTCAGTGAGGAAAGATTTGAGTATAGCTATTTTTATCCTTGATAGTTTATTTGAAAGCACGCTTTTCCACCAAATCTGAGTATTTTCTGCACTTGGTTTTGTAAAATTATAAGATAACGTCATGTGACAAGAAGTTGCGTAGTGGAGAGGGTCTCCCTTTTCCCCGCGTGTGCAGATACCTGAATGATGAAGCCGGAATCTATAGAGATATCTGGGAAAAGGGCCGTGGCCTGTAGCAAAGAGGATGGATTCTCTTGACCATGAAGCTGGGGTTAGCGTGACTTTAGGTAGTGTATTAAAAATTGCTCTCCCAGTGTTCCCTGAATTCCAGTCTTTTTGCCATTTATTGAGAGAAAGCTAAATGCCAGCCTGTGTTGTGGCGCAGGGGAAACGCACGCGATTTGCATTCATGAGGAAAATGGTTCCGTCTCTACTGGTTGCGTGTTTCACTGAATGTCTCTACAAACCATGAAAACTTTCTGCTGATCTTACAAAATCGTCTCGCCACATACAGCTCAACTCAACCATGCCTGGTATAAAAATCACATGGATTTCATGAATTATGAAAATGAGGATGTAACGTCATATCTGTTCGACAGAGACTACTACTATAACAAGGATGTTTCTGCTGGTTTGCACGTTAAAGCTGAGAGTTATGGCAAAATTTAGCATTAACAAGTATTGCGAGATGTTGCTAATTTTCGGTAAAAGTGGTCCTAAGGTAAAATCAGCAATCAATTTATCGTGAACATTTTCCTGAAGGCCCGCATCCTACACGGCAGACCATCTTAAAAAGTTATAAAACGTTTAACGGAGACGGGCTGCGTGACCAGCCGACCTGACCTCGTAATGTAGGACGCAAAGTTAAAACGGAAGAGGTGCTAGCATACGCTCTCGCCCATCCTCAGAGCAGCACAAAAATGATCAGTGAAAATTGTGGCCTCTCAAAAAGCTGCGGTTGGACAATCCTGAATGAATCAGGTGCTCATCCGTACCGATCCACACCTGTGCAGGAATTGCTGCAAAGAGATGCTGAGGGACGTTACACGTGGCGCAACTCTGTGATAACTTAACTTAGAGGACAACTCAACATTCCTGGAAGACATCATATGGACGAATGAAGCATGTTTTTTGCGTAACGGAATGTTTAATAGACAGAAAGTTCATACCTGGTCGCTAGAAAATCCGAGATATGCTGTCGAAGTTCGACATCAACTACGCTGGTGGATTAATGTTTGGTGCGGAATTTTTAATGACAGGCTCATTCGACCAGTATTTTACGAAGGAACGTTAAGGGGACAACGGTACTTGTAGCTTCTCCAGGATGTAATAACCGACTTTGTTGAGAATCTACCGTTGCACCAACTCAGAAATGTATGGTTTTAACATGACGGCGCCCCTCCGCATAAGATTTCAAACGTTAAGCAGAACCTAATGGAGGCATTCCAGAATCAAGTCATCGGGAACGGTGGTTTCGTAGAGTGGCCCTCGCGCTCACCTGACTTGACCCCATTGGACTTCTTCTTATGGGGACACATAAAAGGGCAGGTATATGCGACCCCGCCGCCAACATTGCAGGATCTTCGACGACGCATTACTGATGCTTGTGCCTCCGTAACACCTGCCATGTTGCACAATGTGCGGCTAGAAATCCATTCCAGAGTGCAAATGTGTATAGTGGCTAACGGAGAGCATTTTGAGCAATATAAATAAATTGTCCAGAAGACAGGGACGTTTCTTAGTTTCTTTCTTACACTTTTTATGACATCACAATTTTCGAAATCGTGACCAAACAAATATTCATTTTTTGCATTCTATTTTGGGTATTAATGTGAGCAAGGTATCTTTTCGTATTAAATCGAGAGTGCTCTACAACTTTCTAATTAGCGTTTTCCTCGTTTCTTTCTCCGTTTACGAGATAGGACCGCTAATTCCAAAATTTGCCAATAGATGGCGCTGTAAGTTGTCCCATCGAGTAGTGCATAGCCATTTTACTATACCTAGACACCAACTTTATGGCCTAAACTGTCACCGTTTAGAAGTCAAGGGGGTGTAACGGATATAAGTGGGAACCCTGTATACCAATACAATTGTAGAAATGTGTTTATTTTTCATAATTTAACATAATTTTTAGATTTTGATGGGTTATTTCGCATTTTGCACAATGTCCCGAAATAGGGACGAGGAGCTATAAATTTTCAGGCAGAATTTTTTTAGTAATTTTCCAATTGATTTCACAAGTGGTTCATTTCTTCAGTAATATTAGTATACAAAATATTATTGAAGAAATGAAACGCTTGATTTTAAAAGGGGACTTCTGCATTCTTGGTGGAAATTACATTTTTAAACTTATTTTTAATTTGATTAATGTGAATGCATCTTTGGTGTAAAAACAGGGCTTCTGCCATTCACAACCACGTTGTTGTGAAGCATCAGTTTCCGTGCGATGTTAGAAGAAGATTTCTTCGCAGAAGACACCCCTTTTAACATCAATATCGCGACCCGTCAAAATAGCCTAAGCCAAAAGAGCGTCGACAAAATGTTTTTAAGGTCATTCGGAATTTGAATTTGGACTATTTTGTCAGGGTTATTTTTTCTTAGAATATTTTGTCTGGGCTGTTATGGCTTGGGGTATTTTGATGGGGTCCCCATCAATATAGCAATTCTTTGTTAGACGTCAGTAGTCCCCTTTAAAAATCAAGCTATTCAAATGTAAATCGGTTATAAATGGGTTAATTTAAGTAAGACTGCTGAGTGGTTTTAAATGTTTTTTAATTGAAATATTGTTAGAGAAGTAGATATCGAAGTTTATAAATTTTTCATGATGATCGTATCAAATATTTCACTTTCCTCTGTGTCTTAAAGCTGGGTTAGAAAGCAACAGACGAAAAGATTTGTCTCAGACGTTGCATTAGCTAAGAAAATCTAAGGCCATATCTATATACTTTGGACGATTTTGTGAAAGAATAATAATTACAAACCATGATTGGAAGAAAACTGTAATAATTTCTAATGTTTATGAAGGATCTTTTCTGAATTAAATAGAAAATGAAATTCAAATTGTAGAGTTAATCAGTTATTGTATTTTGTTTTTATATTCGATTTCTGTAGCTTTATTATTAAATCTATACACTAGCTTTAAGAAAAATTTAAAATAGTCTAGTATACTGTTTCTGAAATCTACAAAAAATTAAAATTAATTAAAATGCAAAACTATTGCATATAATATGATTGTAATATGCATTTTATGTTTAATTTAAAGTGTTTGAAGAAGAAAGCTTTTCTCGATATTTCTTTCATTCGTAAAAAAATGTTTAAAATACGTTTGCAGAAAGCATTTTAATATTTAATATGAGTTTATGAGTCAAAATAAATTAAATTTTCAGATGATTTTTCATTCCAACACAATAATTTAATTTTGATTATTATCTGTTATTCAATAGACGTAATCCAATAATATTCTTGGTCTAGCGTTTTTCCTTTTCTGATTTTGGATTAAGCATTCAGTACTAGTAATAAAAAAAAGACTCCTAATTTTGTTATTTTTATTTTTTTCTTCTCCACAAGAAAGATATTTGTTTGTTTCTGCCATATATATGCGTAAGTATTTTCTGATTGTTTGATTCTGTGGTTACGCCTGCTTGAATATTTTATAACTGAATAAATGAATCCTAACCATATTCTAATTTGCAAACAATATAACTCATGCATATTTACAAAGATCTAAAACATTTTTGAACAAACCGAAATTTTTGAATTCCTGATTATTAAAATCTACGTGAAATAATAACTATCCTCTGGAGAATTTTTTCGGTTTTGGCATTTCCGATTTCAGAGCCGGCAGTACAGAAAATAAAACACACAACCATGCGTCTGCTGAAATAGCTAGAAAAAATCAAGGAAAGGATATATATATCAGCTCCAATAAAGTAGTAAAGATGGAATAAGGTATTGTTCAAATATTTATCAAAAACGAACTACGGAAAGCATTAGTAGTGGAAAGAAAGGAAAAGATGTAGATTGTTCATTCACAGTTTTATAAAGCAAATTCTATGAAAGCAGCTTTTAAGAACATACTTTTATTAGCGAACAAAAAATATGAATTTTTGAATTTCAATTATTTTCTTCTTTTTTAGTCTTTAATTTATAATTCATTATTATAAATATTATTGAATCTTGAAGTTAAAATTTAATTAAATTAGTATAATAGCTGGTAATTAAGTTCTAAAAATATTAAAATAGCGTATTGTCATTAAGAACGCATAAGTGCACAAAATTCCATAAATCTAGCACATCAGGAAGTAATCGAAAAAATGATAAAAAAATTCCACTTTTACAAACATTAAATAAATCAAATTTTTAAAAAGTATGTAAGAAAACACATATGGATGAATACATAAATTATTACTTTCTGAAATAGCTATAAGAATTCAATGAAAGGATAATTTCTCAGCTGCACGTATGTTCTAAATAAGAAATAAAAAAAATTTAAAAGTATAAAAAATGATCCTTGTAAATCATTAATGGTGCAAAATAATGCAGATGCGTAGGCTTTTCATCCTTACATTTATGAAATAAAAATAATTCGATACTTGAGAACTAGAATTTTTGTGGTAATTTCTTAGGTTTCATAAATAATTCCGGAGAAGTTCAAATATTTGTTTCAACTAAAAATCATTTATAAGTTTTCGGTCTGCATATTGATAGATAAAAATTTCCAATTCTAAAAATAATGTGCTTTTTTGTTTACCTAGCAAGATTAATGGCATATAAGAAAATCATGATTAGAATTTTTGCTCTGAAGATATGGTATTAATTCTTAGAAAAAAACAGATATTTTTAAACAATTTATAGGGAAATTTATGGTCTTCAACGTGGCGAAATATCATTCATTTTCTAAAAATTTTTGTATATGCAAGTTATTTATGCACAATACTTTTTTTCCAAGATAAAACAGTCCAAAGTAAAAGTAATTAACTATAAATTAAATGATTACTAGTAAAACCTATTTATTTGCAAAATGTGAAAGAAAAATTTCAAATAAAGATTTTTTGAATAATATTTTGTTTATTAACATTTTATGAATATTTAACGATAAATTCACATTCCAGTAATTGTTCTTTAATTTTAAATGAACTGCGGATACCCCTTATCACTACGCAATTCAACTCATTACTCTAGTTTGAAATCCCTAATAATAATAGTTTGTGGACTGTAAACCAATCCGTGAATTGGAGATAACTGAGCTGATTGTTTAGTCATTTTCGCAAATTTAATAGAAGCACCTAAAGCACATAAGCTTCATTGTCCATTAGAGCTTTAATTACCGCTCTAATACCCATCATCCTACCGTCGCCAGACCGTTTCAGTTCAGAAGCTACTTATATATGGTTTGAGTGAATTAACTGGAATGTGTTCCTCTTATCCCTCGAATAGTACATTCATTATCGATTTGAATAACTGTTTTCAAGGCATTATGCTCAAGAGAGACCCATTCCTATTTATACTAAAATACCGCCCCATGTTCGAAATATTTCGCCAAAATATTTTTAACTCTTTAATCTCGAGGCGACTTTTTTCTTCTAGCCCCTTTTAAACCGGGCCTTTTTGGGAGGATACGACATGAATTGGACTCTCCCAACCTTGGTGGTCATTTAACCCACCACCCCACACCCTACTGTAACCTTCCCTTAAAGCGCACGGAAATGGGCTGTGATTTGCAAGGATAATTACACCCCCTACAGCGCTTATCTCCGAAGTGATCTCAGAACCTCACTTCCCCTCAAAAGAAGCCAACCACCACAGACAGGCCTTCGTCGTTGTTAAGGAGAAATATTTAGACTAACCGGGACCGCCTCGCTTGGTGTGAGAGAATTAAAGATGATTTTAAACGTTTTCAAGTATAATATTTCTAATACTAATAAAGGCGAACATATGTGCATTTATTGTTTGCGCCCTACAGATCAGAGGGTTGGACCCAGAGCTACTAAATTTGTCACAAATATACCTTGAAGCGTAGAAAAAGGGTAGAAAGGGTAGGAATGTGCACATGGGAGAGGGATTTTGAAATTTTAATTTAAGTTTTAACTAATTAAAAATTCAGCAAAATTTTGGCGTATTTCAGATATATCCTCTGGAAATATTGTCTCACAAAATTAAGATCAGCATCATTTTATTTAAGCAATAATCATTTAAATGATACCAATTTAGGCATATATCGCAACAATACTTAATATTTCTGCAAAGAAATACAAATTATTTCATTATTTATATGAATATTTAATTATGCTCTCATCCATTATCAAAATTTGAGGTATACACATGCCGTTGAAACTTAGTTGCAAGATATGTTTCCGCTGAAAGTCGATATGTTTTTTTAGAAGTAATTACTATCAAGCCTAACTTCAAAATTCAGATATTATGGAATTTTTGTAGTTTGTTCTTTTCTAAACACTCACACATGTTCTTACCTATAATATAATTTGAAGTATTAGTTTACAATATCACTCCGTCAACTCGAAATTTTTGAAATTCTACTTTCTTATTGCAAAACATTTAAATTTTTATTCATTTTACATGCTAAACCAATCTAAGATAATAAGTAAATTATAAAACTTATTCGATAAAGCGCACAGAACTCGGATGATAAATGTTTCTGCTTGTTTTTCTTATATTTTCATGAGCACGTCACCTCAATTCACCTTGCATCCTATTGCGTTGGTTGATTTTTCATCATTTCCTCTTTTAAGTACAAAGTCAAAATTTAGTTATTTTTACTACCCAGATACATATGCGTATTAAGCAATAGAAGTAAAATGCTTCTTAAATAGTATCAGTTAAATGTTTATCAAAATTTCAAGTTTAAAAATGTGTTTCTGGAGGAGCTATGGAGATCAAGCTATGCTTAAGAAGTTCATCGAAATTAACATCAAACACAGCATTTCAGAAGAATAAACTATTCGCCTATAGGGGAAACTAGGGATACTTGACCCTACTTTTAATTTTTCTTATATTTCTCGAATATTTGAATTTTTATCATCATAAAAAGATTTGTTTTGAAGAAGGATAAATGTACTTCTGCTAGACTGATATCTCATTTATTAATAAAATAAATACACTCCAAGAAATCGCCTAGGGTCAAGTATCCCTAACCTTAGGGCTACTTGACCCTAAGCCAGGGATACTTCACCCTATGGGTGATACTTGACTCTGTATGCAAAGAATATTTAAATTCCTTTGATAATTTGTATGTACGCGAAATTCAGATATTAGGTTAATGCTCCTGAATTGTAAAATGTGTTTATTATCTAAAAATATTAATAAAACTAATAAAAAAAATAATATGAAATCTATAGAATGCACTTGTTATTATAAAAATCCAGTTAATAAATTAAATTAATCTAGTCATTAAATTAAATCTAGTTATTCAATTAAATCAGTTCAAAATTTAATAAATAATTAAGATGTTGATTTAATTAAATGATAAAAGTTATGGCAATGGAATTGAGAACCTAGCAGCGTCGTTAGCGCGTTAAAGAAATGCCGTTTCTAGAAAATTAGAAAAAAAATAAGAATAGCATCATAATGAAAAAAGGATCTAAAAAAATTTTGTAAAAAGCTAAAAATAGAGAAGCTTAATAGATTTACTAGGTTCTCCTAATATTTAACGAAAATTAAAAGCAAAAGAATAAAAATATATTTTACGAGAAAATTCAAATCAAGAAAGAAAGACAAACTCAATAGAAATGGCGAAACGTTAAATAAAATCAAACTATGACAAATAGTTCGAGCCAAAGAATTTTATTCAAATAGTAAATAAATAAATAAAACTTTCTTTCGTGCGAGGAAAAAATAGATTGATTAAATTTCAATTCTTTTTAAAATTCTTACTAAAAAAATTATTTGCATTATTTTGAATTATCATATTAAAAAGAAATTTTATTCAGTAAATATTTACTAGAAAACAATTTTTAAGTAATTATTATCTATATTTGAGTTTCCATTTTGTCAACAAACTCCACGAACCAGAAAACTGATCCCAACCACAAAATGTGTTTCGGTCGGCAACGACATCGGAGCTGCAGTAGCTTTTGATAGGCTCAAGTATCCCTGAAGACTTTTTCTAAATAATCTAAAAATTAAACCACTTAGAATTAAGATTCTGCATAACATAGTATAACAAATTAAAGCTAGAAGTATGCTTAAAGCTCAGAAATATTTTAATTCATCATATATTCAATAGTAAACTTCCTATCCACTGAGGAATGAAAAGTGGAAATTTACTTCTGTACCCTTAAAATATATTTACCATTACGATGGATTTTCAGCTTGTAATGAAAACCCCCTCCAATAGAACACATCGCCGAAGATCAAATAAAAATGGCACACAAAAATTAACAATTATCTCACAAACTGAGAAAATCACGTAGGTTCAAGTATCTTCAGGGGTCAAGTATCCCTAGTTTCCCCTATACAGTGTGTCCCACAAAGGACTCCCGGGTTTTAAAATTAAATAACTCGGCAAAGGAGTTCGATAGAACAATTAAGCCAATTGTACATTTATTTTGAAAGTCGTAAAAAACTGATACAATAGTTTCAGAATGAGTTACAAGTGTTGCCAGAAGGTGGCTCTGAACACTTTAGTCGCGGTACTGCGACCGAGAAAAAGGCTATAAGCAGTTCTTTCAAGCAATCGTTGCAGTAGCATAACAATCGATTCAAAATCTGCATATTTCATAGCACAAAGATGGCACATGCCAAGAATAAAATTTTCATTCACTCTCTGTAATATGTCAACGGAAATGGTAGCACTAAATTTGAAACTTCCAGAATGGAATCATTGTTCACATTTATTGGGACAGGCATGGATTGGCCTCCATTCTCACCAGATCTCACCCCCTTCGACTATTCCTTGTGGGGCAAATGGAAGCACACTGTTTTCTGGTACAATCCTGCAACACTGCACGAGCTTGAAGAATTGATCTGCGCTGAATGTGCCTACATTTCCTTTGACACATTACAAAGGGCAACTGAAAATTTTATTCTTGATATGCGCCATTCCTGTGCTGCTCAAAGTGCACACATTTTGTGTGACTGCATGCAAAGGACTGTTTATAACCTCTTTCTCAGACTCTGTACTACGGCTACAGCGAGCAGAGCCACTTGCGGGCAACATTTGTAACTAAATTTGATACTTCTGTATCAGATTTTTACGACTTTCAAATTAAGCATACCACTGGTTTCTTTCTTCCATCAATCTCCGTTGGGGAGTTATTTAATTTTAAAATCAGGGAGTACAGCATAGTAACTAATTCTGAAACATCTGTATCAGATTTTTAAGGCTTTTAAAATAAACATACCATTGGTTTCATTCTTTTATCAATCTCCATTGCCGAGTTATTTTATTTTTAAGCCCTTTGTGGAACACCCTGTATATACAATATTATAACTAATTTAGGTGGCTGGTATATGTGCATTTATATGGTTCAGGTTTCTTGATATTTAAAACTCTTTCAATATATACTGGAATTCAGATATTTCATCATTTTTTTTTAATAATTTATCGAATTTTTCTGTTCTTCGAATCTTTTAAGACAATCAAACGAAAAGATGAAGAAAGTCAAAAATATTTCAATCTATATATCTAATATACAAATATCGGAAACTTTTTTTATTACAAAGACTGGATTGCAGAAAAAAATATTTAAAATTCTATTAAAGAAGTTATAGTTTTCCATTTCTTGCGCTAATTATCGAATTTTTTTATAAATATTAATATCGTATGTCATATTTTCTTTCTGTTCCATACTTCCATTACGACCCTTCTTTAAGTGCTAAAGCTTTGTAAATAGTATAATTTATGCACATCTTTATTTGAAACTCAAAAATTGATATTCTATGAAACATTTCATAATTTTTAATATTAACAAGTTTGGTTTCAAAGTCACACGGACGAAAGAAATATTAACAACCCATGCGTCAGTGATATTTAGTACATGCTTTATTCACTGTCTTGAAAATTAAAATAGTCTTTTAAGAAAGCATATATGAATTTGGAAATTTCCATGATATTTTTTTTAGTAGATAAATCCTTTTCTGGAATGAATTCATGTATGCCTTCGACATAAGTGTTCATTTATAATTTGAAATTAATATTATGATGTTTGAATTCACTGAATACATAGTTAGACGGTATGTTAAAATTGTATCGATATTTACATTTGTGAGCCTTTAGATTAATATTATGCTTTTCTGCTTATTGGTGCAATTTGTTATGATAAAATTAAATTCTCTGAATAAACGGCTCTGAAATTAAATTTTTAAAAAATTTCAAGTTCATTTAATGAACTTTTTAAAAATGAACTAAATATTTTCGAATTTTTCTATTTATAATTATCAAACTCTGTTGCAATTCTTTAATCGTCGCATTGCACATTTTGTAAATTCATAGATTTTACAAATATACTTTTCATATATTATTATTCATTGTGTAATAAACCGATTCTCACTAGTTAAGCATATCTTTAACACAATAGACCCGTTACACACTCAAAAGACATATCATCACTATCATCCTTTTGCATGCTTTTATTTAAATTCCTTTATAAGTTGAAGTTTGTGAAGATGGGATTTTGCTTTATCGATTTTTCTCTCGTTTCCTGATATACTAGAGTTTCGTGATTTCGTACACTGGTCCGGCAAGACAGCATTAAATACCTTAATATTTTTATAACTTATTCATTACATAAATAATAAGTTTTGATTAATTTCTATTTCATATCCTCTTGAGACCCAGAGTACATTTTAATGGACATTTTTGTTTTATTTATAAAAAAAGGTTCTTTCCATGAAAAGTTCTTAAACCAACCCCGCCGTCAAATGTTTTGGGTGGTACCATGCTGTCATCTATTAATTATTTATAATTAATTATATTGATTAATATATAATTTATGAATTGATTATATATAGTGTTATATAATCCTCTCAAGGGTATTAATGCCTATTTTTGAAGAAATTGGTAAAACACTATACCTTTCGGTCTGAAGAGGATATGAGAATTACCATCTGGTTAGTTAAGACATATTTAATATAAGACTTCATTATATTTTTGATAATGAATTATGAAATGTATTAAAGACTAAAAAGTAGAAAATAATAAAAATAAAAGAAATTTGTAAAAGCACTGTTTTATTAGCGTGGTAAAAAATAGAAAATAATTTCTTCAATCTGGAGATTAAAAAAAAGCTGAAAATGCCTGAGACGCTGTAAACAATACTTTGAAAATTAAGCCGAAATAAATATTATGAAAAAGAATCTTCGAAAATATTCATTAAAAATTAAAAATATTCTACAAGCGTTTATAAAATTCCAATTTACATAGAATGTTCCTATAAGCATATCACGCTTTAATAATTTTGTATTAACTTCCAGATTTTAGAGGGAAAAAATAATTTTCTGTATTTAGTAAATAATAAAACTGCGTTTTGGAAACTTCTCTCGGTTTTATTATTAATGTACTACATGTGGTCCCTTTACTCATAAAATATTCATTTGATTTAGCTTTGGCAACAAAATATCTTGTATCTAAGGAGAAGAGAAAAGTTGTTAATTAAGAATATTATGATGCATTAATTACTCGAAGTAAGAAAAAAAGCACTTTAGAAAAATTCATCAAATACTAATTTTATCAAGAAAAAATACAGCTCCGAGCGTTTCTAATAAAGTGGTGGAAAAATTCTGATAAATAAAAAATTAATTAATATTGATTCGTTACTATAATGTGCTACATTCATTTCATTTTCAACAAAAGTTTAAAAATTTAAAAAAAAACTCGATATATATATCTTTCAGTTCGTGTGTCGATGGGAGATTAGCAGAGATGTAAGAAAGAAAGTTTCAAAAATTTTAATCTAACAAATGCTATTTCTAAGAAATTATTTCCGGATGCGAGCTTCTAAAACTGTATTAGAGTTGAATTGAAAAATTATCTTACCCGGTCCACTGAGAATGCATTTTTTCAATCCAATCTCCATAATACATGAGAATTATAATAAAACTGAATAATCTTTTGATATTTATTAATAAATTATTTCTCTTATATTCTTATATCAGGACTATTTTGAGTCATGATAATTGCTAGAAGAGCCTTTTTCATCAGATAAAACATGAATAAACAGCTTTATGTATTCTTTCAAAATAATTGTGATATCAACATTTCATTCGTAGCCTAGAAAACGACTATTCCAGGGTAGAGCTCCTAATTTTGCACCGCAGTCAGATGAGGACGATAATACCCAAGACAAAAGCCCTCATCAGCTTTCCACAAAGCACACAAGCCTGCTAATGAATTAAGGCATAGATGGAGCATGAATATGGATTCACGAGGTCATGTGTCATATCCAGTGGTTGTGCTCTTAAATAGCACTATTCAAAAACTGGTGATTGATGTCAACTTCATTAATGAATTGATCGCTGTGTCTAGATTGGTTATACGTGGTTTTCTATTTTTCCCTGTAGGTCCGTTTCGGGAATTACACCCATCAAGGTAGGCTAGGCCGGCTTGGGTTCTCCATTACCCATGAGGTTTCCATGGTTTTCCACTAGCCGAAACACAAACGTGGGCTAGTTTCCCCTAAAATATTTTAAGAAAATATATAATGTTTGAAAGTGAAAAGTGATATATTATGTTTAATGGTGCAGCATCAAAATGCATTATTCAGACGCCCCATTCCACCCTATTATATCTTCTTTAAAATACCGTATTTTTACATTTATTCGGTTGCAATCTCGATTATACTTCGAAAGTAAAACTGCAGGAACACAGTTTATTAATCCTAGAGAAAATGCTCTTGTTGCACTCGAACTAGATTCATTCGTTTTCACTTCTTTAAAATGCCTTATTTTTACATTTATTCGGTTGCAACCTCAACTCGGAACAAAGCCTCATGAGCACAATTTGCTCAACAATTGCAGTTCAAGAGTCTCCCAGCATCCTGAAATCTAATTTTAGAAACTGGATATTATCGGATTACTCTCGGAACAGTAAAATATCTTTCCGAGCTATTTTAACGTATTTTTATTCTTGAAATTCTGTTATTATTTTCTGGCGGAGAGTCATTACTCGGGTTATGATGAAACTGAAAAGGTTAAAGTTTATAGGTTTCCGAATTTAATAGAGATCAAATGTTCTATGAATAGATATTATTAGTTTTCTCTGAGAATTTTTTAAACACATTTAATGAGATGGCTATTTGATAATCGTTTTTTTCACAATTTTTTCCCTGAAACTAATATCTACATTTGCGATTATGTCTTATTATCTGTCGAAATTTGATTCGAAATAGTTGTTGAATTATAATGATCAATTTTTCAGAAAAAATAATTGCCCAAATTAGTTTCTTAAATCCAGTTTTAGTGTTAAAAATTGGGTTTCTCACTACATAAATTTATGCTAAATAATAATTTGGGCATAAAGCACTAAATGAAATGATCACAGTGATATTAAGAGTCAGAATTTTTGTATCAATTAATATCTAACGTTCTTAGAAGCAAAATGCTAAATGTATTCAAATGTATATGAATTTCCTAAGGATGCTACTTTTGCATTAAAATCTTAAAAAATGACAGAAATATTACTTTTATCACATGGAAAAATATTCTGATGGTTCTAGCATGAATGTTAATATTTAGCTGCACGGAGAATATGATTAAATAATTCTTAAATTAATTATATTTGAAGAAATTCATTCTGTTTAAAAAGTTTAATCTTGATTTTTTTCATAAATGTTTAAGTATTTAGAGACAGATTTCAATTATTTCCTCATATGTCGCTTATTACTCATGTTGAAACATTTACAACAGAGGTTGATATATAAGATATTTTAATGCAGCGAATAAGCCATTGAATATTGTTTCTGTTATATCCTGTGTTCGACTCGTTTCTGCGTAAAGATGGAATTCTACGCATAATTTAAAGAAGAATTATTCTTCTATACATCACGAAAATCATATTTTCTAAGTTCGAAACCAAAAATACATAATCCTATTTAATACTGTGATGATAAATGTATTGGTTCTTTTATTCTCTTCTGAATATCATGGCTATGCGATAAAATTATATTCATAGGGTGTGTATGTACTAACCTTTTTAAACTTGAATGTTCCGTTGTTGAATTAACATCTTACAAAACTTACTTTTGGATAAACTAAAGACAAAACTTTCTGATTATTCCTACTACATACATTTCAAATATATTTATATTAATATATAATTATTATTACAGTGTCGATACACGATATGAATTTTCATGTGAATTTATTTGTCAAAGTATTAATTAAATCGTTATTAATGATACATTTGTAACAATGAAATACTGAGCTAGATTAAATATGCATCTTCTATAAAATAAATTTCCATGTAAATTAATTCTTCTTATATAAAATCATATAATGTCAGAAGAAGAGTTTTATTTGTCTACTTTTGTCTCATTCCTGGATTGATTCGTATCATTTCTTAAATCAATCATACATCAATCACCATCATCAATACCGTTTCTTAAATCAATCATCCCGTTTTTAAGCTAAAAAATGGCAATTTCGGGACAAACCTCAAAACGTTTGAACCGTAATCTGACGATAGGACGATTGTCTATTGTAAATTGTTTCGGAGTCATACTGATGTCCCCAACAGTTTCAAAGCATTTGGTTAGAAAACAGTATAATACCTTTTGGTCGGAACTATTTAGATTCTTTTCAGTGTTATTTTTGATGATACATTCATGACTTCTAAATTATTTTTATTCTTTCTTAGCATCTAGTAGTTATTTCTTGCAAGATATTTCATCAGTCGTAAATAAAAATTAAAATTCGTCAGGCGGCTCGTCTATGTTCAAATTCCTTTTAACGAGATTTTTTAACTAGTGAAGATAGAAAATCTCATACGCTCAGTATAAGTTTCAACATAAACTAATAAAAATAATCCCTCTTGAGAATTATAACTTTTTTTAGCCGGATAAAAAATTCTTCACAAATTATCGAGAATCAGATTCGAAGGTGAATCTCATTTCCAAAGTTAAATGTAATTACAAGGTTAATAGAATGAAGTATAAATAAAATGAAACCTTTTGAGTCCTGTTTTTTATGCTTTCATTCGTGTTCAAATATAAGCACATTTCTATGAAAACTGATTATATTTATCAGTCAATCTACGAAAATAGAATAGTACGAAATTGCAACATATATTCAAAAGGGCATTCTTTTAATTAATAAACATGAGGATGCTTTTAAAGTAATATCTTTAGGTAGAAAACAAAGGACATGTTAAAATGAAAGTAATGGAAATAAGTTTATTAATGTATAAAAATATTTTTTAAATATTTGAAGTAATTAAATATGCTTAACTTATAAGTACTTCTTCATAGTTTTAGCAAGAAATGTATCGAAAGCATATTTTTGCAAAAACACCAGATTTTCAGCTGGAAATCATATTAAAATATTTATGGATAATTTTTCTGTTTTTCACAGAATGGGCCTTTAGGAATAAAATAATTTCATTAAATAAATGTATGTTTTAATAAATAGAGGGTAAAATTTCTGTTGCATCTGATGCAATCAATAAATAATATTTTATTTTAATTACATAAGTTTACACGATAATATTGCATTTCTTCATTGTATGTAAATGTTTTAGGTTTGAATCATAAACATTTTTATGAAACATTTTGTAATTTTTTATCTAAATATATTTGCATCAATCAAAATTTTAATAGAGTTACTGCCTCACGGCAGTGAAGCAGTTTCAGTTTTTAAAAAATAATCTGAATCAACATATTTTGAAATGTACTGAAATAGCAATCACTGTGACCTTATGATTATGCTTTCAGCCTTTCTAATTTTATACTATCCGCCTTCGGCAACCAGCTTTTTCGCCTGGAATCTAATTTCAATTGAATCTCTTATGCACAATTTGATTTTCATGGTTCCCTTAACAAAGTAACTTTAAATTTCAAATTCTGATAGGCATTTAACTAATGTTCTTGCACCTATTCTGTTCGTTGTCTACATGAATGTCCCTAAGGGAGTCAAGAAGCTGTCCGTGTCATGTAACATCTAATTGCAGATTGTAGACGCCAACTTCACTTTTTTATTTCTCATGCAAAATGTGCATTTGATTTCAACATTAAAATGGGAATTGCGCGGTAAAATGCCCATTTTACGTCCAGCAGCATGCTAGCTGGATTCAAACACACTGGTAAAAAGAATTAAAACATAGCATTAAGCATTAAGATATTACTTTAGCTTTCAACAATGGAAGAGACCCAAGCAAATATATATTCGTTTGGACTGTGGAAACAATTTGAATTTTATTGCAAAAATGAAAAATATTGTTGCAAACCATGCCTAAAAATATTTTTAAAGAACTATTTAAATTAGAGACAAAATTGCACAGCAACTTAATTAGTATCATTCAAAGGGTAATTTTTTCACAAAAAAATTGTCAAAATGATTTTTGTGATGTAAGTTTTTCGAAAGTTATTAAGGAAAAACATCAAAATTTTGCTTAATTTTTGATTAATTAATATTTCCAAAAATGAGCTCCAAGGTGCACATTCCCACCATCCAAAGTATGTTTGTGCCAAATTTCTCAGCTCTGGGTCCAGCGATCTGCCCTGTAGATTGCCAACACACACACATTCTCCTTTATTATTAGCAGAGATAAGATTCCCACTGTTATTGTCACTTTCCAAACAACTATGCAACTTTTACACACACGACAAATACTGATTCTTCACAATTCAGAAAAGAAAATTTCAAGCTTTCGTTTGATAATTTAACATAACATTATTTAAATGCCATAACAATTTATCCTCTGATTGTCACGATAATTTATTTATCATTCTATACGACTTATTTTCTTTCTTCCTTTCTGAGCAAGGTCTATTAAAGTGTAAACATACGATCCCTGGATCCTTAAGAAGTGACTTTTAAAATATTCTACATTGTCTCTGCTAATGCATTCCTTCCCATTAACACGACATCAGAGCCCTTACTCCTTAAAGCAGATGAGTCCGAGAGGACCACCTATGATAAATGATTGCTTTTAATGGTAGAATCTCGAGGGACAGATCCTTTTTCATCTCGCTAATGAGAGAGTCAACTAACTAATTGGATGCTTTGTTTGACTAAGTTGATTCCGAATATCTGTTAATGAAAGTAACCAGTTTTGACTACTAATTAATCTCAATTCAGCTCTTGTATCAAATCTGTGCAAACAAAGTGATGCCTAAGGTCTTAAGTTGCTTAAAAAATCATTCACAGCATGGCGAAAGCTGTTCGTATCATAGCTTTGATGGTTTACTTATAACAAATATTAGTTTTAAAATATCAAATAAACGAAAAAGAACATTAAAAGAAACAAATTTCAAGAATAACTATCTCTGATAGCTTTTCAATATTTTTTCATTTAATCCAATGGTTTAATTTCTAATATCTTATTCACTTACAAATATGGCTTGCACTTCTGATTTGCATTACATTTTAATTTTTTCTTGTGCGAACTATACAAAAGAGAGATATTACAACAGAAAAAACTTTACCTCGATCTATTGATGACCCTACCACAAATAAACTGAACCTGTTCATTATTTCCATGTTTTAGATCTCCTTGAGTACTAAGAAACCGTTTTGTGAATTATGTTTGTTTGTCTGAGAACACGATAACTGAAAAATAGAAAAGTCTAGACGAATGTCATTAAACGAAGGGCTTTTACATCAAAATTCATTCCAGATCTGTATCAAATTTTGGACGTAATCCATGAATGTGAAATCCGTCTGTGCGTTCGCTGTGTGCATGGGATCATGATAGCTGAAAAATGCAACGATATTGATGGATGAAATTTGGTTTATGGTTTTAGCACCGGAAAAGTAAATCTGTGTCGAATGTTAGACCAAATCTATTTATCTGTTCTATTGCGGATAGGTCTGTGATCGGTCTATTAATTCAAAAAAGAAATTATATAGATGAAATTTTGCATGTGGTTTTGCCACAAAAATTTTAGGTCTTTTGCCAAATTTTTGAACGAGTCGATAAAAAGTAGGAAATGCAAAATTCCTACTCGATTCCCTTCACTATACAACGAAACTAAACATAAAGCTCGCCATATTGTTTCAGTTATACGCCGTCAAATAAAAGGCTAGAGAATATCTCAAACACCTTCTCAAAACGGAGATTTCGAAGAAGAAACAAATACTTTTCCTTCTTTGCAAGCAATCAGAAGATAAGATTCGTTGAGTTAATACTCTTGTTTTCCATCGTTTGTAATTTATCACTCATCACTTACCATCACTCATAGAGTAGTCTACGGACTAAAAGGATTAGGGCATGACATGGAATGGTCCCGGAATAGGATTCGGAATATGAAAGTAATTATTTCTATCCTCTGGCTATGCTTTTAACCAGCATTATTCAAAAACAGGTAGATCAATATTAATAATGAATGCTTCAGGTTTCCCTTCAAGTGAAACTGAAATGTGGGCCAGTTTCCCTTATAAGTATTCTAAGAAGGCAACATAGTGCTGTATATTGCAAAATATTCTGACTAATATCAAAGATACCGATCAACAGAAGATGCCATACTTCTCACTCTCATCCTTCTCTTGCAGTAATGAAATTTGGATACTAACATATAGCAAAAGTTCTATCCAACATTTCTCCAATTGGCATAGCGTAAGAGATAATATAGGAATGAATATTCTTAACAAACTTAAAAGTCTCTCAGTATCTTACCGGATCCATCTGCAGTGGATTCCTTCTTATGTCAACATCCAAGCTAACGAGATTGCAGATGCACTTGCTAAAGCAGGTGCTGATGATGCCTCAGTGCCTTTGGACCTCTCACCTACTTCTCTAGAGCTAAAAGCAGGAATAAAACTATCTGGCTCATTCCACCGGTGCATCACTGGTATCAAGGTTCTCGACCAGGTGGCTGTCTATCAATTGACTGCAACAGACGCGACCAAACAACTCTTACTCGCTTCCTTAGTGAGCATATCAAAAGTTTGTCTTTCTCTGATAATTCTAAATGTTTTGAGATCTGCCCAAAATGTACTGCAGAACAGGCCACACCTGAGCATATTCTTGCATGCCTGGGGCTTTCCAAACAGGATCTTGTTTCTAATCCTCTGCTGACTTTGGATTTCTTTAAGGTGCACAGGCTCATGGACATGATATAGCTCTGCTGATCTTCGGGGATCATCAACAACAACACAACAACAACATACGTCTCCTTTATGATGAGCCAATGACTCACAGACTGGTATTAGAATGCTAGACTTTCCTTAGAACCGCCACTCATAAAGTGACTGGATAGGACAGTGAAGTAAAATGATCTGCACGATAATTAAAGTCAGATTACTTCTACGAGGGAAGTGCAACAACAATCGTTTGGTATCACAGCATTTGTACCAGCCCGTACTAAAAGTAAAAAAATTCTACTATAAAGCATCCATCTTGCTAACAAGTCAAAGGCAAATATTATTTCTAAATTATTTACAAGTGTTTATTTTAACACATCATATTTTGGATAATTCTCTTGTATTGATAATAGTCTACACGAAAGATATTACATATAGAACAAATTACAAGAAATATATATAACAGATTGCAATAAATCCAAAGTCTTAGAATTGCAAGAGAATAAATTTTACGTCTGTAAACACCATTCCTTCTACAAAAAGTCAAACAACAACCATTTCTCCGGAAGTAAAAATTTTAAACTATCTCTTACAGATGTAAAAAAGCCTTCTGTTTTTATGTTATGAATACACACGGAAGGTATAAAAAGAAAAATATCCCACCAAAACACACTTTTTCAGCCGAAACCGGCAACTAAAAATCACGCACTCGAAAAACTCTTTTCTCAACTTCCATTCGAACTCTATTTTTATTTCTCCACCCTTTAAAAAACGCATATAAAAATGACGCTTTCTCTTCGGTTCTTTCCGTTTCACTGCTCCTTGACGGTGTTGACTTTAGACGGACGTGAAAGCGTCCCTTTTAATACACCGACTTCCATTAATGGCAGAGAAACTCCAATCCACTCTGGGATTGAAAGTTGATGGGGCTGCGGAGTTACAGTGGAAGTAGAGGTTTGATCACAGACAGTTTTCTCTTAGAAAATGCATGGATAGGGAGATGTGTGATCCTCATTTATATAATGGAAAGTTAGTCTTTAAAGAAAAGTCAGGTATTAACTTATATTTTTCCAATGTTGCATTATGGACTGTTCAGAAAACCAGTCTTTGATTCATATATTCAGCCAGTTTATGTGAGGTATACGTGCCTTAATATATTTGTGACAAAAATGTGTATATATATGGAGCTCTGAAGCTTCGTGTATGGAATCATAAATATCCACTGAAGTATACCGAAGAAAATGGAAAAAACTCACATATAATCAGAAATTCTTTTAAAACAGCATTGATATTATTGTTAAGAGTCGCTATTTCATCACATTCTGACATTTTTAAGAATTCAGAGAAACAAATATGACTGTTTTGAAATTTGCCTATTTAAAATGAATCATTGCAGATGAATTTTTGATTTTCGAATATCTTCATAAACAAACCATGTAGAGTGTTTTCCCTCGACGACGATGCCAGATTTAATGCTCACTAGGCACGCATACATGTTCTTCTGGTCGAATCGGTTTCGAACCTAGAACCCTCCAGTCCCGAAACAGAGACCTTATTACCAAGCCACCTGGGCCCACTTGCTTTTCGAATGGTGCTGCTTGAAAACAATAGATTCAAAATTATAATTATCTCTTCTTAGCAGATAGAAAACAACCTTTTCCATTCCTTTATTTTCAAGTCACTGAATCAATATGTCTTCACAAATCCTTCGTGAAAAATATCAAAAAATCCCTTCATTGCACTTACAAGTATTCCAAATTATTAAAAGAACAAGGAACGTAATGCAACATCTACCAAAACATTACCTCACCTCAACCAAAAGCAAACATACCTGTGAAGAAGACTTCTTTAAAACAAAAGGGTAGCTGACAGACTGAGAAAAGATGTCCGGGATGAAAGAAATACAAAGATAAAGTACGTTAAGGTACCCTAGGGACCTGTCGGTTGTGTTTACGACAGGCAGACAACCATTTGGGAATAAATAAAATCATTCAACTACTCTGGAATCTCTGATGCAGCAGTAACGTAAATAAGTAATAAGCCAGAGAGATGATTACACCATTATTCAATTTGGAGTGTCAAATAAAGTATTATTTATTGAATTTTCTAGGTGAGGTTCTATATACATTTTAAGGTAAGATTTCCATGTGATTGATCTTACGTTGTATCTTGAGAAGTAGAAGAAAAAAATTGGCGATTAGTGACACTCGGTAGAGATACATTTTTAAAAACTTCAAAATATCACCTTTTTCTCAAAGATATATTTTGTGATTCCATTTTTGTCCAGAAATTTTTTTAATTACTTTATATGAAAATTAGGCAACTTCTTAAATGGAAAAACGCTCCAAAACTCGGACTATTAAATCTTTACAAAAAAGATATCTAAGGAAATCCTCCAAAATTCGCTTAATTAGTTAACATCAGAACCAATTAAGGATTTAAAAGGAGATGAACTGAAGGACTGCATTTAAGCTTTTATGTTTTTATATATTTATAAACAGATAACAAAGGAACTTTATATTATTATTATTACTAAAGTGCATGACAACATTCTGTCTTAATCGAAATAAATGAAGGTATAAATATAGATTAACCATCGAAATAATTAAGTTAGAGATGTAGACAAACTTTTTTATCGGAAAACCAAGCATCTTAGCGTATTTAACGTTGACAAGAATGTTCTTATAATAAGTACGATAATAACTATTCTTTTCAGTACTCTAAAATTAATAGCCCATTTAGTGAATCGCTTAAAGCGTAACATGTTTATCTATAACGTCACCTATTAACTAATTTGTTAAAGCCCTTTTTCTATCTGTTAGACAATTTTTGGCAATTATTGTTTTAAGCTTGTGAAAGGAAGATTCTAATTAAAATTTCATTACAGAGAAGAAAAATGATGTGAAAGTAAATGATGCCTGTTGACAAGCTTCTTGGTTCTCCGCCAAAGTCATCAGTCTTCCGTAAAACTATATCATCTGCACTCAAAAATAAGAAAATATTAAGTAGCTCTATACACTGTCTTGAGTACATGTATCTCACAGATTAATCGTAGAAGGAAAAAGAAAATTGAGATTTTTAGATCCATTGTTTCAAGCTAGAAATTTTTTCTATATTCTGATCATAGTTAATAACGGCAAAATAAACTGCAGAAAAAATTGAAATATTTGAGACGAAAAAAACTGTTAGAATAAAAAGAAAGCTATGCATCTCCTTCCTATTCCTCCTATGATAATAACCGTTCTTTTTCTTTCCATGTTAGCTGTTGCTATCTTGTGGATAGTCATCAATTTTTCTTTATGTGTTAGCATTTTTTATTTCACCATAGTGTTTAAGATTCACATTTCTGCATGAGAAATATCCTCTTAAAACTTTTTTTCTTGAAAAATAAAAGCATTTATGCGCTTTTAACAGAAATTCTTCAACTACAATAAAATTACTGTCTTTATTTGCTTTTATTTTTGATTACCAACTAATATTGTTTATTTTTCCTCTAACTTGCTGTAAATAGCTTAATTATTTAGGTTGTTGAAAGCTTAAAAAATGTTAGAGATATTACTTGATATTTTATATACATTCGTAAATATTTACTTTAGTTTTCCTAAATAATATTTCTGTTTCAAATTAATTCTAAGCAATTAATTCAATATAATTAGTTTTGATTTTAATGTCATCTAGTAGTCTCGAGTTATTGTCTTTTGACTGCATATCAGAAGGTAACCTTTATGGTGATGAGCGTTAATAACATGTTTAACCGAAGGAGTAGATTAAATTTGGAAACTAATTTAATTATATCTGGCTATTTCTTCTTTAAATATTACCTGCAAAAGTTATAAAAATTTTCCCAAAAATTTATTTCAGAAGTTTTCCACATTAAAATGAAAAACCATTTCATGAGTGAAAAAAAGCTATTTTCTCATTATCCATCACACTGATGCACTGATACACTGTTGAGTGATACAGTCAAGATGAAAAAATTCCATAGAAGACAAAATTTAATTTGCTCAATATCATATTATTTGTGTTTAAAATACCTTGTCACCATGATGTAAGAAAAGACTCAAAAGATATCGTATTTTGAGCAAATAAATCATTGTGTTTCTATGAAAGCGTCAATATACATAAGAGGGACGTTCCGAAAGTAAGTTTGGTCATGCTTTTTCATAAGAAAGCTTTATCACAATCCGAAACATACAATGGCATAACAAAATAAAATTCTTGGTTCTTTTTCCACGTATTCGCCACCGACATTGATGCATTTGTCTCAAAGTGAAATCAATTTCAAGAAACCATCATGGTAAAAATCAGTGCCCAGAGAACGAAGGAAGTTCTTCACAGCCTACTGCACCTCTTCATAGATTCGGAAGTGACGTCCTTCTGACTTCAATAGTGCTGACTTCAATGCAGAAAAAAAGTGAAGATGGGTAAAGGTCAACGCGGATCACAACACTGTAAGAATGGCAATAAGTTTCGAGGAGTTTCGTTCTTGGACGATAATGCAAGACCCCATACAACAAGAAACTCAAAAGAACTCATTCGTCGCCTGGGATGGGAGAGATTGGATCACCCGGCCTACAGCTCCGATCTTGCCCCAACAGACTTCCCCCTTTGTAATTTGCTTGAAGTTAGCACTATCATTGAAGTTAGCACTATCGGGATGTAACTTCCAAAGCAATGAAGAGGTGCAGAGGGTTGTGAAGAACTTCCTTCGTTCTCTGGGCACTGATTTTTACCATGATGGTGTCTTGAAATTGATTTCACTTTGAGACAAATGCATCAATGTCGTTGGCGAATAGGTGGAAAAATAGCCAAAATTTTGTATTTTGTTATACCGTCGTATGTTTCGGATTATAATAAAGATTCCTTCTGCAAAAGCATGATGGAACTTACTTTCGGAATGTCCCTCGTACATTCATCAATAAAAAAAGGAATGGAATCTTAAAAATTATTTGACCAAATATAGTTCCTCCTGATAGGAAACGCAACAGTTTATTCATATGTAATTTGGCAATATCACAAGCCCAGAAATTTTTTATTGATGAATTTTAAATTGATTCTCTTTCTGGAACGAAATGCAAAAATGTATCTATTTTGCCACCTCTTTTCATTTTTAATCCAGTGTTTTTGTTAGAGCTTTCCTCATACTATCTGGCGAAGAAAACACTGGAGTTTTCCAAGTCTTTCAGACAACTCGAAACTACTTGACTACGATGTTTTTTTTCAAATTTATAAGTTACGACATCCTTTTGGAAACGTTTGGGAATGGACGAAACCTAGGAATTCGAAATCATTTATAAATCTTCACCATACAGATTCCGCTATGTATTCGTGAGAATTCATCTATGTAAATAGACGAGAGAGATAATGGAATATTTTTTTAATATATATTTTTAATCTTCACAGTATCCTTTATATTCGAAAGGTCTATTCTATAGTTTTGCTAGTAAAAGATATAATGGGTCGCTTTCTGTGTTTGCCTTTATTGTTAAAATAGCACTGCAATGTCAAATTGTTTTACAACAATTTTTATCCATAAAATATTTTTAATACGGTGGCTGTTCGCACATTTTTTGAACGATTTTGACAAAACATAAATCAGGTTTCGTATAAAGAATGTGTCTTTTAAATGTTCTTTTTTTTACTGCTCTTGATCTTAAATATTTTTCGCATCTTAATTCTTATGATAATATTTGTGAAATTGATATGATTATAGCTTTATATATAGCTTTTCCCTCTTCTCTTCCGCAGCTGAGCTGTGGTGACCTAGTGGTAAGGTCTCGGCTTCTGGGCCGTAGAGTTGCAGGTTCTAAACAGATTCCACTGAAGATCGGCCGTGCATAATGGGCTGTTGCAAGTTAAATCACAAGTAGTAGGTCGAAAGTCTTCTTGCTGGTGAAGCGTGGAAGTCTGCAGACTGGGTGCCAGTTGGTTTTTGTTTTATTGGCTCAAGAGCCATAATTTACCATGATGCGTAAGACTAAAAGTTAAACTTGTATTTGACTAAAATACAACTGTGGCAAAAGGTTAGAAGCATATAAAAAATGTTAAAATGTCCAAGTAATAATAGTTTACAAGTGTTCATAACGACATGAAAAAGGTGGAAAGATGTCATTAAATCAAAATGACTCCTCATTTGACTGCGGCTTAAAACTACGTGGTACCTTCAAACAAGGATGTAAATAAACTAAACTTCTACAGCTTTCCATAGTACATTAATAGTTTTAAGGCTGCGAATGGTCTTTGCACTTTTCAGTAGTACAAATGTTCATAAGTCCATGGATTATTCATTTCGTCACTTAACAAGTAAAACCACCCATCTGAATTTTTTGAAGCTTTGAAGAAGAATAAAAAACTAAATTTTCTGCGACCAATGACGAATATTTCTGAATTTTTTGAAACATCTTATCTGAATTTGAGACCATATGTTCATACTAGATGTGATAAAAAAAATTCAGAAATATTCGTTATTGGTTGCGATAAGTTTAGTTTTTTTTCTTCCTCTTTGAAGCTTCAAAAAATTTAGGTAGGTAGTGTTGCTTGTTAAGCGACGATTTGGTGGTGAGTGACAAAACGGTTTTTAATTGATACAGTTTCTTCTGACATTTACATTTTTTTCAAAGAATTAAATAGTGATTTAGATGTATAGTCTCTTACTTTGTTTGAATGCTTGATGGTGGCGCAGTGTGCAGGTGAAAAGATAAAATTTCTTTCTTAAGTATTGACTGTGAAATATCATTTTCATAATATAAGGAATTGAGTTTTAAGGGGTTTTTTTACATCTGAGCTTATTTTTAATTTTTCAATATATTCAAAACAGTCAACAATAATAAATGCCTCAGTAAAAGTTTTTAAATTCTGTATACCATGTTTTCGAATTATTTTCTTTTTTTCTCGGGATAAATAGTTGTTTTTTCATTGCACTCGCTCATATATAGTTCATTGGATGTTACAACATTTTTCAATTTGCAAGCAGATAAGGTTAGGTTAGGTTATATTAACGTCCCGTTTTGAGGCAACACGATGGCTATTTAGGGACGGACTTCGTAATTTTGAGCCGCGGTCAGATAACGAGGACGACACCTGAGCTGACAACCCCTCTCCAAACTTCTGAATCACACCGACGGGAGGTCGTTTAGCCACTGCGTATGATTTAGCGTCATACACAGCGTATCTTCAGTATAATCGGGTTTTGAGCCTGGGACCCTCCGGTCCCGAGGTTGAGACCTCACCACTAGGTCGTCGCGTCCTCTAGTAAACAGATAAATGTTTCGCATGCAGAATTCTCTAATACGCATTACATTTGACATGTCAAGTGATAACTATTATTTGGGGATTTTTTTAAGATTCATGTCACTTTGCAACAATTTCTTGAATTAGTAGATTTTATACCAAAATTAAGAATTTTACACGTAGAAGAAACATTCCTAGAACTTCACTTCCTTTTTAGATACCTTTATTCAATTCTCTTTTCAGTATCTTTCCGTATTTCTACTTTAGTATTAGCAAAGATATGAATTATACCTTTAGATTTACTGTTTCTATGGTTGTTGCAGAATTCTCGAATAAAAGAATAGGTATTTCGTTCCAGCAAAAATCTCGAAATGTTTACTTTTCATCCATTGTTAATTCTAAAATGCCACTTCGCAATAAATTAAAATTCTATCGGTCTGAATAAATAATTGCTGAAAGAATAAAGCTATCTTAAACCATAGTATTGCTTACATATTACAAGAAAAATGTGGAACAGCACATTTAAACGGCAACTTTAACAAGTGTAAATTTTGGAAAAAAAATACAGTGTGATTCTTTGTGAATGCTTGACAGTTACCTAACGCTTAAATGCACTCCTCTCTGAACAGCGGGGAAAATATTCTCCTCTAGGATAATTTCCCTCCTGCAGAGCATATCCCACTCCAGCCCTTTTTATCTTTTGACCTCCGATCGAAACCAGCATATTCAAGAGTAAGGAAAGCAGAACGAACTGGCTTCTCCTTCGCCAAGTGCATTTTATCTGCCCCAGTCGAGTTGATAGATTTGCTTGCAGTTCAAAGTCACAAACGTACCTATTTATATTCATGCAGTAACATCTGATAATCCACCTTATTCGTAGATTGTTCATAACGAGTGAACCTGTCAAGCATTTCTTTCCGTTTAAACGCAAGACAATTCTATGATATTTTTTATTTCCCGGGAATTTTCAAATTAGAATTATTAGATAACAATTCCAATGAATCATTTGAAGGATTTAAGGTCAATATCATATGTCGTTGCCGAGTAGACTCCCTGCAGTTGGGTTTTCATATTTTTTACCAGCGTTTAAATGAAGTTAATCGATTATAGAAAGACGCCTTTGAAATAACCTTTCCTTATTTTCAAGGTGGTGACCTTTTAGTTCAATAAGGAAAACTTTTACGATTTTCGCTCATTAGAAATGCATAAAAGAGGCTCCAATCCGTTGAGATTCATTATTGCACGAAACAACTGGTCAGTAGAAATTCTTCATACCAACTAGAATTCTATAGATATATCGAAGTTCATTATTTGTTAGATTCCGAATTGGTTAAGTTTGAGATTTCGGCGATGAATTTCCTCAAGGTAAGACTTTCTGAACTTTACAGCTTCATTTTTTGGATTGAAAAAGATGGTGAGATATTTACTGGTCTGACAAATTCATTAACGGGTTTCACTTATTTACTTGTTCTTACTTTTTAATATAAAGTTAAGATTATTCGTACTCTATCGGTTCAAACAGAGAGAAAATAGCCAGAAGGAGTGTTCTTTTCTTCAATTTCCTCTTATCTTAAAGCAACCCTATTAGCAAAAGATATTGTGCGATATCTCTACGATTTTGTTCGATATTCTGAATACCGTACAATATCGTGAAGATATCGCAAAGATATTGTCGGGCATTTTGTGCTATTAGGGAATACGGTGCGTTTTGTATTTAGCTTCATCGTGCATAGAAGAGTATAGAGTATGCATTTTTGACGTCTTCCCTTTGACCAATTATCTCTAAATTTAACATAAATCTGCAATTCCGGTGAAGATTCATCAAATTTTCGAGGTTGAATTTCTTTTGAACATTAAGGTCTGTTAGAAGATAAAGCCAATTTTCAATCCACTTATGCAAGTGAGTGAGACTTCAATCTTATTTTTTTTAGTTTGAAAATAGTTTTATTCCCGTTTTGTCGTTTGCCACAGCATTCTCACACTCGAATTTCGACACTTCGAACTTATACAATACATTCTTTTTCTATACTTTATATACGGAAAATTGAAAAATTAGTACGAAACATGTCCGCATTGAAGTGTTTGCGAGAGTAGTTTTCATACTCGTTGAAATTTGATAGTCACATCAAAATATTTCGTCAGAATAAAATCATATTCATAACTTCTCATTCATCTGCAAGTTAAAAAGTGTTCATAAAGGATGTCACATTTCACGAAAAGATAGAATTTTCCGCTAGTTTGTTATTTTCCTTGTTAATATTTAACGAATGCAGTAAATCTGTATGCTAATTGATATTTAGAATCATGTGAGGGGAGATGGAAAATTCTCTATTTGATTGAGCAAATAAATGTATCTATTATAACTAAACCTTATTTTTTAGTATGAGATAAATTCACATTTTCACGTTTAATTTTTATCAAGACTTTAGGACTTGTGATGGTTCTTGTTGGATATGCCATGGCAGGAGCCATATCCGTTGCTCGAGCATACCATATACCAGAACTGCATCATGAAGATGATTTGAGAGATGATTATGATGAATCAATTACTGTGAGAAAACCTTTCCTGGATGCATCGTACCCTATTTCGAAAGAACCAGTTGATAAAACTGTAAGTACTTATTTTGAAAAATATATAATTAAATCAAATGTATCTCATTGAATATAGCGCGTTATTAATAAGCCTGAAGTATTCTTCAGAAGTTACTTAAATATTAATGTAATAAATTTTAGTTTTTTAAATTCTTTTTTTATCAGTAACTTATTCGATAATTTC
The DNA here is from genome assembly GCA_013235015.1 of Araneus ventricosus. NCBI lineage: Eukaryota > Metazoa > Arthropoda > Arachnida > Araneae > Araneidae > Araneus > Araneus ventricosus. Next base: position 18,192 of record BGPR01008426.1, on the reverse strand, counting down.
AATTTAAAATTCCTGTTTAAACAAAATCAAAATTGATCAAAAGGAAGATCAGACAACAACAAATGTGGATTGTTTGTATATCAGTTTTGGAACCAGAATCGTTTTGAAAAATGCAATTTCTGAAGTTTTAATCGATATTTGTACCTATAAAAATGTTATATGATCTAAAATCATAAATCTCCTAGAAGAACTTTCTTTAGATTCTTTAAACCGTTTTTTAAGATTTTATTCTTCTCTTTGATGATAATAAATTCTTATTTTATTCTTCCTGTCTTTTAAATAGACCCAATCTCCATTTATTGTTACAACATTTTTTCCATTTTTCTCCGGATAAATGCTTTTCTTTAAGAATTTTTCACCGTGTTCTGTGTTTATAAATATGACGTGGAGAAAGGCGTTGAACGTCGTATTTTTTTCCTTTTTAAGATTCGAATCAGTGTTAGTAATTTTGTATATAGTTGATACTGAACATTTTAATGATTATGCAGCAAACCTTTGACTTGGAAGATTTTCTTTTAACATTAAATATCTCATTTTTACAGTATTCGAAGAAATGCCTTTTTTCCTAGGATATGTATTTCGAGCAATTTTTCCGCTTGAAGCCAGAATTTGAAGGTTTTTCCTTTCTCATTAATAATATTACTTATCGCGACTTAAGATATTGAATATCATGGCTTTCACAGCATCTTTGAATAACTGAATAAGAATAACTCTCTTCGGAAACATGAAAAACGTAGCATTCTATCCAAAAACGAAGAAAGCCCCATTTTGCATATAAACAAAAAAATTAGGTAGGAAATGTTAACTTATAGTTTCAAAAATATAACTGTTCAAAAATACATTTTTCCCTCAGCGAAACAAAATCGTCTAAAAATTGTGCGAAAGGCCTCTGTAAAAATCCCTTTAAATATTTAATTTCTCAAGAATTCCTTCTGCCAGTTTGTTTGCAAAAACGTAAGATTGGTGTTTATATAAACAATTAGAGATAAGAAGTTAATAAACGATATGCATTTTACACGAGAGGTAAATTTTTATATTTACTATTTTTATACTAACAGTGATTGCTTGTCCTAGAATTAGAATTATATATTACGATCAACAAGATCAATCAGTCAATATAATAATAACCGTTGGTAGTATTAATAATAACCGGAATTTTTACTTGAACCGTAACATATACTCTGATATGACCGAAGTTATGGGATAACTCCTAATATCGTGTGTGACCTCCTTTTGCCATGTGAAGTGCAGCAACTCGACGTGGTATTGACTCAGCAAGTCGAGGGAAGTCGAACCTTACATTTTGTATTCAAAATTTTGTAACAAGGGTCCGACCAGAAAGTCATGAAGAAGAAAATGATTTGGGCTCACCTCGTTTCACAGAAAGCTGATAATAATTTGCAACTTTCATCAATGGTTTTGTTCCCTGTGTGCAATACTCACATATATTTTAAAAGTAGCATATTCGGGAAGATATTAAGGTTTCCTTAAATAAATCCCAACTTTTTTTCCGCGTGTTTTTTGCTTATAACATACGAAGTTTTCATATAAGATACCCAACACTTACCGAATATGTGACAATATATAATAGCAAATCAATTCATTAAGATTTGAAATAAATACTTTGAATATTAGAGGAAATACCAGTATTTGAAGTAAACAATTTTTTACTGCACATGTACGACACTCAGTATAATTTTTCTTTTATAATTTGGAAGCCAGGCACACAGCACAGCTTATATGAAAATTCCAGTTGAATACCATTAAGATTTAGAAAGATAATTGTAGAGCAGAATTTCCGTTGCTCTTCAAGAAGCTAAATTATGGGGGGTTCCATCTGGCAAAAGGAGGTCCAACACGATATTAAGAGGTATCCCATGACTTTTGGGACTTCAGTGTATATTACTATTATTTCATTCAGCTCTTCCTAAGAATCTCATTTAACATGTAAAAAAATCAGCAAAAAACCTTTAAAAAATTAGATTTTACAGGTATTTTGAAGGCTTCTATAGGGATTTTGAAGGAAAATGAAACTGCAGGTTTTCTTCAGAAAATGTACAGTTTATTTAAAGGTTTCAAAGGCTTTTTAAGACTTCTAAATTACAATTCAGGTATTCTGAAGGTCTCTAAAGGTATTTTAAAGGAAAATAAAAACGGTAGATTTCCTTCAGGAAATGTACAGTTTATTAAAGGTTTCATGCAGGCTTTTTAAGACTTCTAAATTATCATTAAGGAATTTTGAAGATCTCTATAGGTATTTTAAAGGAAAATAAAAGCTGCAGGTTTCCTTCGAGTAATGTATAGATTTTTTTAAGGTTTTATAAAGGCTTTTTTCAACAAGTTTATAGACTTCAATTTACCTTCAATGACTTAGAAGATTTTTTTAAGCAGATTTTACTTCAGGTATTTTGAAGAAAAATGAAAATTGCTTTTGATGCATGAAATATGAATCTTTTTTATTTTATTTGGGTTTCATACACTTTTATATAATATGGTATCTAACTCGGATTCAAACAGCTTGAAGTAGGACAGGATAGAGAGAAGAGGGAAGGTTAGAGAACTAGGGTTTAATACATAAAAAAGATATATTTGAAAAAAAATGCAAGTTTTAAAATTTTGCGAAAAAAAACTTAATTTCATGCGATTCAGAATCAAGCATTTTCCATACGAAACACGATGATAAGAAATTTTAATCTGTAATAAACATAAAAAATCCTTCTTTTCAGTGTAATGCAAATCTTGATTTACTTTTGAATAGAAAAAAAATATTTAAATAAGATTCTTTTTAAAGTCATATAAATATATATATATTGTTTCGTAGGAAAACTGACAAATTAAAAAAACCCTTTTGTTTAAAACAAAGAAATAAACGAAAAAAATATTTATGTGTGAAATATAATATTAAACATTATAAAAATATTAAAAACGTATTAAACATTATAAAAATATTAAAGAAAGAAACTTTTCGGTAATAATTTTCTATCGCTTGTCCATGCATGGTCTAACTGTTTAGACATGTAGCAGTCAGTAACTTGTTGTCACTTAGATAAGCTAACGTTAAAACACATTAGGTGTTCTGGCAATAGTTCATTTTACACTACTAGATGGCACTACTAGAGGGTGAAGTTAAAACTTAAATAAATTATTTTACACCACCTTTTCGAAGGCCTGTCGGATATAGGCGATAGAGCGCTTGCCTGCCAACACTAGGAACGCGGGTTCGATCCCCGATTCGGAGGAATTTGAAGTTTTGTCGTAGAAGTAAGTTCATATAAAAATTAGTTCATTAAATTAATTGAAATTAATTATTAAGCCTTGATTAATTATGATTCCTAATTAATTGACATCCGAGACATGATAAAAATCTCTAAGATGACGTCAGAAGAAAGGGGGGAAACTTAACTGTAGATACAGGTTTTTTTTTATCTGCAGGTATTTTGCATAAAAGCATGCAGGTAAGACGCAAGGTTTTTTACCATCTGAAAAAAGTCAGCAAAAATCCTTCAGGAAATTGCAGGTATTTCGGGCAGAAATTTGAAGGGAAGATGCAGATTTTTCTTTGTCCCAAATACCTGCAGTCTTCCTGAAGGTTTTTTTAAAGGGTTTTTGCTGTCTTTTTTGCTTGGGTGGTATTAAAACACTTCTGCATTTCTAGTTATGTTTAACACTCAAGTTTACTTGACATCATTTCTCAGCGTAGCTTCTTTGAGTACGAGGATGCGAAGCCGTAATAATATGGTCATCACCCGCAATTTTATTAAAAGATGGGGACAAAATTCACCGCATGGTAAGCGATAAAATGATAACAATTTTATGGCGCCATTTTTATGCATTGTGGTCGGTTATTTAAGTATATGCGACAGATTGGAGTCTGTCCCTGGTTTCATTTTTTCGTGGCATTTAATGAATGTTATTGTCAGACTTTCTTAAAACGAGCAAAGTGTTCATACATAGGTATTTAAAATATTTTATTCAGGTATTTAAATTATTTATATCAGGTATTTATATTATTTATATCAGGTATTTATATTATTTATATTCAGTTATTTAAAATATTTTCATTAACATATGAGTAATGTTGGATGTTTACATTTCCCACGCAGGGATCACCTAAACGGCCTGACGTTGAATACAAAGCAGAGGATGGAAAAAGCAACGTACACTCTCACGACGAGGAAACAGATGGTAAATAAAAAAATTGTTCTAGTCAATGCAAAGCTATAAATTTGTTACAGGTGTAACAATTATATTTATATTTGTCAACTAGACACCTTCGGCGGCCAGCTTGTTCGCTGGAAATATGATTTCAGTTGAATCTTGCATCATTTTATAATCATGGTTCTCTTAACAACGAATTTTAAACTTCAGATTGTGATAGGTATTTAGCCTATGTTATTTTGTTGGCCTCTCATTTGTTATGTTCATTGTTTACACAAATATCCCTAACGAAGTCAAATAACTGATTATGTCATGCAATATCTAATTGCAAGCTGTTTGCGCCATCTTCACTTTCTTATTCCTCTTGCAAAATATGAATTTGATTTCATCATTAAAATTCTGCAAAAAATTTTATGGTCAGCTGCATGTTTTAAAAGGAACGAAAAAATAGCAACCATAACCATTCAGCTTACTGGTTATATTTCTTCATATGCCTCATATCTCTGAGAATTTGATTTACAGATTCCACAAAAATTTTGATGAAATAAAATATGAAAGCAAAATGTATTAAGATATTAATTCAGCTTTCAACAATGAAAGAGAATCACGCAATTATATATTTGTTTAAACAATGAATACGGCTTGAGTTGCATTGCAACAACGAAAAGTATTGTTGTAAATTAAGCCAGAAAATATTTTAAAAATTTATTAAAATTCGTGAAAAAAAGTTGTACGGCAACTTAATTGATATCATTGGAAAGATACTTTTTTGCACTTTCAGATGGCGTAAAAATGGTTTTTGTGCTGTAATACGTTCGGAAGTTATTAATGGAAAACGCTAAAATTTCACTTAATTTTTAATTAATTAAAATTCTAATTAAAGATTCAAAGTACCGGCTCCTAGATACACATTCCCAACTCCCAAATAATGTTCGTGCAAAATCTCGTAGCTCCAGGACTAACGATCGGCCCTGTAGAGGACCAACACACGGACACACACATTCTCCTTTATTATTAGTAGAGATTAAAGTTTATGTGAAGCGTTATTTCAAAATCTGCTTCTGCCTTTGTCTGCATTTTTGTTAATTATATTTTCGGACAAAGAATTAACTCATTACAGAGATCAAAGGCAATTAATAACAAAATATAAGATGTATTGAATAACCAATATGATGGAAAACACTCATATTTTATCTTCGAAACCTGTTTTTCTGTTGGCTGCAGTTAGAAAGAAATAAGTTCTTCTAAACACAAAACGGTAATGATGTTCAATGAAAATGTGGGAACGAAAAAAGGACCGCTCCAACAGAGTAAAATATTCAATTCGGATTCCCTTATCTTTAAATCCCTTTTTAAGATAATCTTGACTTTTAAATTTTATTTTTAATAAATGTTTTTCTTTATTTTTTCGCTACTAATTGTTTCTTATAAAGAGAAAGTATAATGAATATAAAAATTTAACATTTGTTTAAAGAAACAGAATTTTCTCTTGGGAGCATAGGCCGACTCATAATAAATGAACTTCATAGAAAATCACGCAGAATACTTTGGAAAACCAATAAAATAATAGATTCCATAAAACTGATCGACTTTTTACTTCCTCGTATGTGAAGACAATGTTTCAGAATCGTAAAACATTTCTACTCCGAAATTGTAATAAATCTACGTTACATTTATTAGAGTGCAAAAAAGACCTTGTTTAGGATTATATTTGTCTGCCTGTCTACGAATACAATTACTCGAAATTGGGAATTACTTAGACAAATGAATTTTGCTCTATACTTTTGCATCAAAATTGTAGATCTGCTTCAAATTTTGGATTCTAAAGGAAGTCTATTTGTTTGCCTATCCTTATGCACGTGAACACAATATCTTAAAAATGCAGCGCATATTTTTATGATAGAGCACGAGATGAAATTTGGGACATGCTTTTATCACTAAAGTGATCGATCTGTAGAAATTTGGGGGAAATCTGTCAACGGGTTGGCAGTCAGACTAAGTCTCCGAATGCATGTCTATAACGTAACCAAAAAATTCAAATTCTGGTTAAATCAAATTATATACATGAAACATCTTCAATTTTTGGGTGTTTGTAGAGGCATTTGCAAAAATAGTTCGCGAACGATTAACGCAAGATTTTCTTTATTGAAGCATTTGAAAGATGTTCAGATCATTTTAGCATCTTAAATCATATTTATGAGTCCACACCATGATCATTCTTGCGGGCAACGCCGGCCGTGCTCTGTCGCTGCACTTAAAATCAGAGCAAAAAAGGAAGATAACAATGTGCAGACATGTTATATATGGGGAAAAGGGGATTTCCCGGAAAGACTCTTGACTCGAAGTGCGCCTATTACGATGGAAGTAGAAGTAATCAAAAATGAGGTATCGTTAAAAGTAATTAAAGAAAGTTAAAAATTAAATTTTATTACATATATGTGATCTTGACACCAAAATTGTAGATTTGTGTCTAATTTTGCACCCAATCGGTTAAGTGGAAGTGTTCCATAATATAAATAAACGTTTCCCTTCACCACACGAAAACCTAAACTCAGAATGCATGTTATTGAGCAATTTAATGAGAGAGTCGATGAGTGAACATTTCGCTGGTCACTCTTATATAAAATGTGCTTTATTTATTGGATGGGTCTTTTCTCCTAACATTTTATGCATATTTTTCAAATGTATATCACAAAATATTTTCCTTTACTAAAAATTTTAACTAATCTTATTTCGTAACGATGACTCACCATTTATAATACTAATTGTCTTCGAAGTGTCGAGCACACAAATTATCGTTTGATTTTACTTATCAATTTTATGCATATCAACGCAATTAAGACTTTGAACAAATTTGAGCTGCAGGTAAAAGCGCTTTAGACATAACGAAAAGTGAGGTAAGACGACGAAGAGTGTAAGATTACGAATTTCATTTTTCTCGGAAATAACCCTCGATGAATGTCCCGATTCTGCATCATCAAAGACCTATAGCGAGCAGCTACCTGTGCCATACCAAAATATTCCACACCGTTATTAGTGTGATTCACGGTACGCGGTACTGTGTTTTTGAGTTCTTCCATCGCATCTTTTGGTTGCTGCTTGTTAGGATAGCGCTCACGGAGTAAAAATTTTTGATTTATATATGTGATATTCGTAGAGAGCTAATCAAAGTGTGTTCAATGATGTATTATTTTAATTTTTTCCGATAAGCTGATATCCTTCAAGGTTTTTTATTAAATAAAAAGGTAACGTCGGGTAAGATGACGAATTGAGTGGAGGTAAAATGACTAACTTCTCCACTCTAATTCATGAGCTCGTCTTGCTACCTGCCTGTCACTTGCCCTTCATACACCTCACTGGCAGTCTAGTGAAAAATGAGCATCTCATTAAAAATTGAGAGAGAAAAAAAATAAGATAAACGAAAACTGTAACAGTTGAAGAAAGCTGAAGTTAATAAAACTGAACACAACAAACCGGCTAAAATTCAACAAAAAAGAAGAAAGTAGTTAAGCGACACCTTGACTTCTAATGATTTAAATCTGAAGACTCAACTCATTCACTGGAATTTCCTTACGTTGTCAATCTCCACCCAGAGAACCTCGATAAAAAAGAACGCATCATTTGCAGTGAGCAAGGAAAAAGGCCCATAAAATATTGGGATTCCAATGTTTTATGTGCAGGCCCTTGCCCCATTCCACCCGTACTGGCTGGGATAAAATCCCAGCCCATGGCGATTCTATTTTTGTAATTTATTTCATTTTTTGAGGTTTGAATCTAAAATTTCGATTGATAATATCTCATTTGTTTTATGCTGTTACTTCAGTCCAATTACATTAGTTTTGTGTTATGCGCAATTTGATAATGATCAATATGTGATCTCAACAGTTTTAAATATTTTTTTATATGATTTGATGTTGAATTAAATTATTGTCTCAGTTCGTCATCTTACCCGCACAGTCGGGTAAGATGACGAAAAGGACTTTTTTTCGAAATGAAATTTTGGGATCTCAAATTTTAAAATAAAAATTTTAAAAAATATCATTTTAAAGTAAAGATTTTGCAGAGACAACAATCCTCCTGCAACAAATATTGAGATCAGGAAAAATCCCCAACGTTTAAGGTCACCATCTTACCAGACTTTCCCCTGTATATATTTCTTCTGTTCCAAAGAATTTTTTTGTTCTGAACAGATGCAGTGCAAGTAATACAGTATGCAATGTAATGAAGAGCACGAAATGTAAAAGAAATTTATAAGTATACGAAACTAATAAGTCAAAATAAAAAAGAGAAAACCTTGTAAGCTGTAAAGCAGAAACAATGAATGCTGATGAATTTAATAAAATTAAAATTTAAAACCTTATATATTCCTAACTTGACCCTTTATTGCTAGATACCATGCTCTGCAACATCTAATTTCTGGCAGTGGAAGAAATTTCCTTTTTCAGTCATGTGCATTCTCCATATAGATTTTTTTCAGTTATGTGTATTCTCCATATGGACCTTTTCAGTCATGTGCATTTTCCATATAGACCTTTTCAGTCTCTTTTTGTTTTTGCTCCACTTCAGAGCAGCTAAACTGCATACGAAGGATTTACTGTGCGCATTTTTGTGTTTGAGAGTGATTATTTTTTACTTAACACTTGAAAAGGGTTGAGTAAGGACGAATAACAATTAAGCCATCAGCTTTTTGCTCTGTGTACATCTTTTTTGAAGATGGATATTAATCATTATCATTTTATGAATACTCAGCATTCCTTATTCGCTGAGTGTCAGCAGCACTGTTGCAAAATCTTCTGAAATATCTTCTAACTTTTCTCTTTTTGAAATTTCATATTTATCACCGCATTATTCATTTATTTCTGTAGCAGATAAATAAAAGTAAATTCTGAATTCATGAAACTTAAATACTTTTGAAAGTATTTATGTTGCATATGAACATTTTGAAATTCATATCATTACGAGTTTCTTCATTCAATTCGTATTCATGTTATACACATCCAATGCGCCGCGCCAACTTACTATTGGACTCGATTGTAGATCTTGCAAGAGGAAAAAATATGTAACTTCTCAACGCAACATAAATAACATTCATTTAGATGTTAGAACTTATGCAGTTACATTTGCCATGTGACAGTGGCGTCACGTGCATTGAGTTCATAAAGATTATTCTTAATAACAATAAGAGATTATTGATGAATCACCTTTTAGAAATGCAAAAGTCACATTAATATCGTCACTCAAAATGGGCAAGGTCGAATGTTAATTAAATATAACATACAACATATTGAACATTGAGTGAAAATCTGAATTCCTTCTTTTTATTGTTTGTATAGTATTACTGTAGTTCTACTATACTTCTAGCATTTCCGCTTTTTTACCTAACTTCATTATGGTTTCTATAAATACGCATAAAATATCGGAAATAATTTATAGTTAAAATAAAAAATTTAAAAATCGATGATTAAAAAAACTTTAGCCAAACTATACTAATAGAAACGAAAATTAATGACAGGTTTTTTTTTCTTCATTTAACTAGAATATTTCGGTGCCTACTTATAAAAAAATAATGAACAACTGATTTATAGCAAAAACTCATTTTGACATAAAGCGTTATGCTTGTGTTCTCTTTTATGCCGAGTGCTCTTAACCTTAGAATTTTAAAATACCCAGAACCTATAGATTTCATTGTAACTGACAGTGGCAGCTCATTCAGAAGAGCTGGAGAGCTGCAGTCATCCGTGAAATTATTTTAAAATATTGTATTTTCGTTTTTATTCTAATTGACTTACATTTCCATTTTAAGAATTCAGTGATCAACGAAAATGGCAAAAAAGTTTTTAAAAAATGTAAAAGGAAGACAGAAAATCAATCAAGAATTGAGAGAGACAGGTCAGAGCTGCAAAAAGTTTTGCCCCTCCTGAGGTTTCGAGATTAATGTTATATGCAAAGCAAAGCGGGAGAAAAGCAACCCTTTCTCCGCTTGAAATTGCATTAATTTGAGCTGAATTTTTCCCAGCTTTCGCTTGGTGCGACTTCCTCATTTGGTTTTTTTTTTCGCTTTTTCTCACTAGTTCAGTCGTTAAGTAATTTTTTTAAATCCAATTCTGGAGGAATTGTAATTTTTTGCTTCCTTATGTTTTTTGGGGTGCTGATTACGAATCTGAGATTTGCCACCAATAATTTTTGTTGAAATTTTAGTTATAGCTGAAAAACATGAAAATCCCGCACACACACACACAATTTTTTGCTTATATTTCAAAAATTATCAATTTTTAGTATAACATCATTATATATCAAAATAATCAGCACAAAATTAACTACAACTTAGGTCTATACAACTTTCGCAGAACTGCTTGTTTCTGAGATGACAAGCCGCCACTGGTAACCGACTTGAATTTGTAATGCATCTATTCTCAGCAAAATAGCTTTTCATTTGTGCCAATTAAACACACTTCGTCTTACTTTTCGTTTCTGAACCAGACATAAGACAATATCTGTTCCTCATTTTCAGGTGGTTACGTACGTGTAGCTAGGGCCCTAAGTAGAATATTAGACGTAGCTGAAGCAGGACGTCCAGGAGACAGTGGATTTGGAGGAGCATTATCCGAAGTATTTAGGAGTCCAGGAACTTATCGAAAAGGCGAAGAAGAATCAGAGGAAGAATATGCGTGAAGAATGGACACTAGATGCATTCGTACCTAAGAATCAAATCTTAACTTCAAATTGAATTGATTTAAATTAAATTGTATTAAACATTTACCTTATTCTATTTTAGTAGCCTCCTATCCGTTCTGTTCATTGTGCCCACATATTTTCCCCGTTACAAGTTTGTTATTTCACCCAAGATATGAACTTTAATGTAAGAGCCGAATTGACTGAAATTCTGTTAATCCAACAAAATGTTGGCTGGACTGAAGCCTGTCGATAAAAATTAGATATAGTAAGCGTAATAATTTAGCTCGAATGCATTTCCTTATACACTTAATATCTTAGAGGTCTTTGTGTATAGATTACCACAAGCAGTTGAATCAAATAAAATAAGAAAATGAAAATTTGCTAAGACATTGCCAATGAATACGAGGAACTAAACGATATCTTCATTCATCAGTTTTTAATAATGGAATGAAAACACGCTATCAAGTATTTGCAAAAAATTGAAAATTGTTTGAATTTCATGAAAACAGTGAAAAGTATTGCTGAAAATTATACATAAAAACAATTTTGGAAAGAGAGAAAAAATTGAGGCATTATTTAAGCAACTAAATTGGTATCATTAAATAATAATCTTTTAAATTACTAAAAATCTTTTTAGCATGACAAACATTTCTTTTAAAATAGAGTAAAAATCACTTTAATATGATACATTTTTAAGAATCTATTTTCGAGAATCGTCAGAATCTGGCTTAATTCTTAATTAATTTAAGTTAAAATTTCCAGAAATCCGCCCGAATTGCACATTCCCACTCTTCAAACAAATTTGGTGGTTCTCAGTCTAATAGTCTCCCTGTAGAGTGCCAATAGATATACACATACAGATACACATATACCGATTTTAGTATTTTCAGTGTTCTTTCATTTGTACGAGCCTTCTAATTATTGCAAATTTAAAAAGGGCTTCCTCTTTATTTCATCTTAATTTCCTGCTTTATATAAACAAAAAAACATATTTCCCTTTTCATAAGCGGTTGATGACTTCATGTATATCTGAATGTCATATATATTTTCAAATAAACTGAATGTAATGCAATTTGTCTGTGTTTATATAAAATTATTGTATTTGATTTAGTTACTTTTATTGTTTACATTGATTTTATTTTACATATATCCAATTAATTACCTGAAATTTATTTCGGAACAAACCTCAACATTAAAAGCATTGCTAAATTCATTAATTAAACATAGACAAAGGATTAAGATAAATAAGAAATCACGCGGCCTTAGCACTCCCCACGTTTTACTGCTATCGTGGGTTTAATTTAATCCATTAAAAATTTTTGAGTAAATTTGTTAATAATATTTAAATAAATTATTTATGCTTATCCTACATAAATTTTGTAATATGCTTAATTAATTTTTCAACAAAAAGTGATATTTAACAAAACAACAGAAAGCAAATTTTAAGCAAATCCCTACGAAAATAGGCTGATTTTAATAAAGTTCTATGAATAACACTCTTATTTCAGATTTTCATTATTCTTTCACTAAAACTTGGCCTTTCGTCAAATATTAAAGCCGTAGGAATTGTAAAACATTTTTATATCTCCTACTGTTGATCCTTTAATCATATTTCAAACCAGGTGCTCAACACGCTTAATATTTATTCTTAGATACAATGTCAAAACACAAAATATATTTCAAGCCAGGTACTTACCACTTTTAATACTTATTTTTTGATTCAATGTCAATAACTTGACAATGAATCAAAAAATGGGTGAATAACTTTTTTAATCATATTTCGAACCTGGCTATTTCATTTGTTATAAAAGAGAATATACTCTATGAGATCCTTTTGATATATTTAGTATTATTTAAGAAAGAATAATTTTATATTATAATTTGCAACAGTAAACCAAAGTATGAAACTATTTTTTTTATTAAAAATATAAAGAGCTTGGCATTAGACAATAAAATTAAAAGTAAGATGTTCAGGAACATAAAAGTCACATTTTATGAAATGCACATAAATATAGAAATCAGTGGCATGAGGCGGTTCTAAACCTACTGAACACACGGCGCTTCATAGAAGCAGTCGTTGATTGGTCTAAAATACTAATATTCGAAGTTCATAACTCGGTCAGTTTTGGTCGAAGAGTTGAGCATTTTTTTTAAATGTGAGCGTGTTAAGAATATTTTACTAAATATGACTAACAGGATCGCAAGAGTATATGAAAATTTAGATTTCGTCATTTTTTCAGGAATACATTTATTGACTCAAACAACAAAAATACAATTTTTTTATGTCACTTAGGGAATTTTACAACTAGAAGTTATGCCTATCTCAAATGGTTTAGAAATGCTCAAATGGGCACCGATTAGAATAGACATCCTGTAAAGGGGTGTTTCGGAAAAGAAAGCAAAATAACCTGAAAGTAAATTTGAGCTTTAAAAAATGGTATGAATAAATTTCTCCCCTATTCTGTACCATTTTCGAGATAGGAATACTAACTCCGAAATTTGTGACCAGGTGGTGCTGCAAGCGGGCTGATCGTAGAGCGCATAGACGTTTTACTACACCTAGACACCACTTTCATGACTATAGCTACAGTCCTTCTGAAGTTAAGGGGCTGAAACTTATTTAAGTGGGCATCATGTATAGTTAGAAAATGTTTGCCACGTTTTGAAAAGTAATTTTTTTTCAACACGGTGAAAAACCATGAAGACAGTGATTTTTCAAATGTAATGAAACTGAACGAAATCTATGAAATGAATGAAAAAGCTCACAGATCGGAAGCATTTTGCTGAAAAACACTAAAGAAACTGATATCCAGCTAGAGAGTATTCAAAACTAAAGAGATGAAATAAAATTTGACCTTTTAATTGCAGAAATTTCACACTTATAAATGACGGTTCAAAAATATTACGTCTATACAACGAAATTTAAATAAAAAATGCTGATATGATTTATTTTTTTGAGTGAAAGTCTTGATGAAAGTGTAACTATAAGTGGAAAAATTTATTTAATTAAATGATTTTATAAAAGAATAAATCGGTTTGAATTTCATTAAAACGGATGAAATCATTATCACAAATTGCATATGAGAATTAATTTTGAAAAATTTATAAAATTAAGGAGACAGTCGTATGACTGTTAAACCTCGAAAATTTTCGATTTTGTGAAAAAAATATATATTATTACCCTGTTTTCTCTGAACAATTTGAAACAATCCGCGTTAAAAGATTCCAATCATTATGAAGGTTACTGAGGAAAATGTATAAGCTATTCAACGTAAAAAGTGAATATGGCCATATCTTTAAAGCGCTATATCTCAAAATGTGTTTTTTAATATTGCGCCCACGATATCTCAAGAACTACTGAATATTTTTACATACAATTTTCACTGAATATGTATTGTTTTATGTTCTACAAATTGAACCATATTTTTATATATACACTATATGCCCAAAAGTATCCGGACACTTGCAGATTTTCACATTTTTTACAATTTCTCCAGAATGGTTTAACTGACTGCCTTTAAACTTCGGGCATGTAAATAATAGACGATAACTCACATTTTACATTGAAGATTCGGTCATGAGTGCAATTAGGGGGCCGTCTACAAACTGATGAACACAAAAAGGTTTTTGGCCCACCCCGCTTCACAGAATACTGATAACAAGATGAAACTTTCAGAAATCGTAATGTTTAATGTGCATAATATTTACAAGAATTTTCGTAAACTCAGCTTAAATATTTAGGAAGATATAAAGGTTTTCTTAAAACATTTCAAATTTTTCCACCTGTTTTTTGCTTATAAAATGTAGAGTTTTCTGTTACATTATACAAAACTTACAGAAAAGATGACAATATGTTAGAGAAGCATTTTGTAAAAATTTGGAAAAGAATTGTTGAATATTAAAGGAATTATGAGCAATTTTAGTAAATAATGTTTTACTGCGCATGCGCGAAACATAGTGTAATTTTTCTTTTACACCTTTAAAGCCAGATATATAGGGCAACTTATATAAAAAATTTCAGTTCAATATCAATAGTATTCAGAAAGATATCGGCATTACAAGGAGCAGAATTTTAACTCCTGTCGAAAAGGAGCTAAAAGATAAGGGGTTGTACACAAATTGATATTTTTTAAACTTGTATCTTTTAAATAGTTATATTGAATTGTAAAGTGGTTAGAATTTGCTGCATACCCATGAACACTTATCAATTACGTGCATAACTTAAATTCCAGCTAATTAGGCACTATAAATAACAAACATTTTATTACTTTAATTATATTATTTACATGATTGTTAACAAGTTACATATTACAATTTTACGGCCAAACGATATTTTTAAATATATTTATTTTATGGCGAAACGAATTTTTATCTAATTAATTTCTTTTCTTAAAATATTTTAATAATTCTACGTATAAATTTTTTATTCGTTACGAATATTAGATGTGTTCATGGGTATGCAACGAATTCTAGCCACTTTACAATTCAATATAACTATTTAAAGATACAAGTTTAAAAAATATCAATTTGTGTACAACCCCTCATCTTTTAGCTTCTCTTCGACAGGAGCTAAAATTCTGCTCCTTGTAATGCCGATATCTTTCTGAATACTATTGATATTGAACTGAATTTTTTTATATAAGTTGCCCTATATATCTGGCTTTAACGTTGTGAAAGAAAAATTACACTATGTTTCACGCATGCGCAGTAAAACATTATTTACTAAAATTGCTCATAATTCCTCTAATATTCAACAATTCTTTTCCAATTTTTTACAAAATGCTTCTCTAACATATTGTCATCTTTTCTGTAAGTTTTGTATAATATAACAGAAAACTCTACATTTTATAAGCAAAAAACAGGTGGAAAAATTTGAAATGTTTTAAGAAAACCTTTATATCTTCCTAAATATTTAAGCTGAGTTTACGAAAATTCTTGTAAATATTATGTACATTAAACATTACGATTTCTGAAAGTTTCATCTTGTTATCAGTATTCTGTGAAGCGGGGTGGGCCAAAAACCTTTTTGTGTTCATCAGTTTGTAGACGGCCCCCTAATTGCACTCAGGACCAAATCTTCAATGTAAAATGTGAATTATTGTCTATTCTTTACATATCCGAAGTTTAAAGGCAGTCAGTTAAACCACTTCGCAGAAATTCTAAAAAATGTGAAAATCTGCAAGTGTCCGGATACTTTTGGGCATATAGTGTATTTTCTCCAAAAGCGTTTTTTCAGGGAGGGAGGGTGTTAGAAGGTTGAAATTTTAACAATTTTTAACATTCTTATTTTAAATTGGTATATAAAATAGAAATTAAATTTAAATGTTAACAAATTAAGGTTCAGTTTCTTAAACAGACAGTTTGGTTTACTTAGATACCCAAAATATTGTGTTTAGACAAATATTTTATCCGTAATCATGGTGAGGTATGGGCGCAAGGTGAATATCTCATTTTTCCCAAAAATAATACCTATATTTATTACTATCTCAAAAAAATGCATACCAACATAAAGGTTTGAAAATGTGTGTACTATAAGAGAAGAAACAGATATTTTTCCAAAAAAAAAGGAAGTTTGTGAATTGCATTGTTTCAGAGATATGTATCGAATTCGACAGTTTCTCCACATTTTTTCGAGGTTTGTTGTATGCCCCTTAAGGAGAAACAACCTGAAAATCATACTGGTATCGTTGAATTGACACTTTTCTGAATTTTAAGATGGTGTAAAAATATATATTATACAAAAACATGTTTGAAGTTATTGCGGAAAAAAGTTCAAAACTTAATTAATTTTCAATAAATTAAATTTTTTAAAACCTGTCTTATTGAATATATTTGCTACCGTATAGAAAACTACCTGCCGAATTTCGAGTTCTAAGCTCCAAATTCTTGGAGAATTTCCGTAGTGTGTCAGACAGTCAGTTATATTTCATATTCATGTCTGTATAGGCAGTTAATATGAAATTCATATTTAAGGAGGCAGTAAAACTTCTTGGGGAATTTT
>BGPR01008425.1:5587-54655 GCA_013235015.1 Araneus ventricosus | reverse complement strand
AAAAAATTATTTCTTCATTTTCAAGCTAAGAATTAATAGGTGGTTTCTGTTAAACGATGATTACAATCCTAAGCTTCTTATTAGCCGGTCTCGCGGAAGAAAAAGGTGCCACCCAGCTGCACCGTTTATTAAACATTGAGAATAGTTATCGTTTCTCCAGGAAATAATGTATACTAAAGGTCTATAGTTAAAATCTTCCAAATGGGTCATCTAAATATTTAAATTGTACAAACTTCCAAGAGCCTGTAGCAACTTTAGTTTTATGTCATAAATCCATTTTCGTGAAATATTCCAGAAATTCATTTTGATCAATATGCCATAACTAGAGAGGAGATATTCGATCTTTCGTGTTCTAAATATAAAGAATTGAGCCCTTTAGATAGAAAAATCTCTGCTTGCGTTTAAATGTCAGTAGTAGCATTTTAAATTATTTAGAACTTTAAATGCATAAAAAAAGTTCTGTAAACTCAACTTTTCTCAAAAAGTTTTATTTTGTCTTGCAAAATTGTATTAACCAATAGCTCTGGAAGTTTCCTTAATTTTCACTTTAGTTCTGAATAAATTTTACGACTAAGAGGGTTAAAATTTTAATAATACATAAGTATTTACCTTTAAAAGCCTTTTACGTGAGCCAAATGATGAATAATAAGAAAATTTTCGTTGCTTTTAGTGAAATGTTAGTATGTCTAATAAAATTAATAATTAATTTAAGATTTATTGTGAATTTTCACTTTGTTATATTTTTTTTCTTTGTAAGTCCGACGTGTATGTTATTTTCTTATTCTTTGTTTTTTTAATGCTTTTATTAAAATTCCTCTTTTATCTTATAAAATATTGCTTTATATATAAATATTTAAACTGTTATTATTTAAATTTTATATTAGTAGTGTTATAATATATTTATGAGTGAAAACGTTTTCAATATGATGACCCTCCACCTTTAAGTAACATCGTTTTATAGTGAAAATCAAAAAAATTTAATGCGCTTTATTGGCTACGAATAAGCTGAACTACTTCACTACAGAACAATAACTTTGTTATTACCAGTAAGTTTAAACTATTATTAAGAATGAGCTGAAATTGTGAGATAGGCTTATAAGTAATCTTCTGAATCTATTACTCTTAGAGAAAACTTTTAAGTGTTCACTCAAAATTTAAAGCATCAAATTTGATAAAATATTTTTTGCAATCTGGTTAAACTTTTAGTTTGGATAACCCTTACGTCTAAGGACCTCTGTTGGTTGTTTGGTCATGGACTGGACCAGTTTGGTTGTTTCATCAGAAGAAATCTTATTCCATTCTTTACAATCACTCACCAAACATATCTATCAAGTTTTATGCCCATGTTGATGAATGTACATTTCATTAAGTTCATAAAGGTTCGATATGGTTTCAAGTCCGGCAATAGCAGATGAGAGATATAACTGATTTTAATATACTGTACAGAATTTAGAGATTTTGTTACGGACAGTGTATTTAGAATCATTGTCTCATGCATAAGCTGAGTCATCTCAAGGTTCTAAATGCTGTGCGTTCTGTTCCAAATTACTATTTTAAAAAAATGTACAAGTTCATCCCCGTATGATCTAATCAAGAATACAAAGGTTAAACAACCGCCACCGGCTTCCATACATACCGAACATCCACTATGCTTAACTGTACGCACAAGATATTGCTTCTAAAAGCCGTACCTTGCTCTCTCTCCACATCAACATACGCACGCATTTTATGCTAAAGATGCAATACTCATTCTCGGCACTTTTTTTTCCATACTGTAGGAGGCTTATTAAAATACTCATTTCTGACCTTTTGTGTACTATAAACTACACAGCGATGACAACCAGCCTTTTCAAATTTTCCGTATGACGTCTTCATGGTTTTCAAATCTCTTTCTAATGTCATTAGCAGTTTAACAGTAATCTTTGGAATTAGACACGACGAAGATGCATTTTTTCATTACGGATTTATAGCTTTCAGATAATAGATTTCAATGAATTATAATTACAAATCCTCTTTGAATAGAGATGAGTTTTCTTACCAACAATCTTACCAATTTCTCGAAAAGAATTTTGGGTGTTCCTTAGTTTTAAGATATTCTTCCATTTTCTGGAAAAAATATTTTCCTTTCAAACCTGTTATCTGTTATCTTCCAAAAATCAAAGAAAAAATGTCACAATATTTTAAGTACCGAAAAAAAATAAATGTTTGCTAGTGAATCAGAAGCTTAATTTGCAAATATCCTTTCATTATTTAGTTTACCAAACTCTTCTGGTAGCTATTTATGTTATTTTTAGTTTAATTAATTTTATAAAGTAACATATGTTTATTTTTTTTAATTGTTATTAAAGGGTAATGAATCTTTTTTTAATGAATATAATAAACAAAAATTTAATTCTTATCAGAAGAAAATGCGTTTTTTTTATTCTTGAATATTTTCTATGTGTTTGTACTGAGACTTTTTCTAGTAGTAAATTCTGAGCACTGATTTGAGGGGTATATCAAGGTACACAAAGAAATTACTCTGAGAAAAGTAATGTTTTCCTCTCATTTCTTTTGTAGATAACTTCCTGGTCTATAACAATTTGCCCCATGAACTGGATTATACACCGTATAATTAAAGTACTAAATTAATCGCCCATATTTTCCTTCGGGAAACAAGAATTTCAAGAGCTCAAACCCATCTCCTTCCATTACACCAATGAAGTTATGGTGCAGTCTTAATAATAAATCTTACTTTCATATGGAAATATGCCTAAAGAAAAATTAAATCATTTGATCTGTTCATGAATGAACTTGCTATTTCATATGTATTCGTTGTAATAAACGGGATTTCTTCATCATAAAAAATACATTTCATGTAAAATATGGAAAGATACTGGAACCTTTCATGTATTTCCCAGATATTTACTCTAAATATATCATGTATTTCCCTATCCTCTACATAGGGTACTCAGGGCCAATGGCCCAGGTGGGGGGTTGTGGCGTACTGAAGCCAGTTTTATCTGGACAAGGATGCACTTGCGCAGCCATGTAATCTAGGATAAATATTTGATAGCAAATACATATAAATATTTACAGTTCCTATAAATTGGCTCCAAGACAGAGATTAGTCATAGTAGATATCCACGAATCGGTACCTGCTAGACATATGTCTGGACAGAGCTTCTGCCATAATACATTTGATATCTCACTTAACCAGTCGCAAGTAAAAGTCATAACTCCTAGAGTTCTATAGCACGCTTTATCACGGTCGGGCATCAATTACGTAATGGTCATTTTGATCGCCAGGTATTGCATCTGGAACATCAGTAAAATATCCGAGAAAACAGTAATATCATAATTTCCCATTTACGGATGGTTTGCTAAACGACTGCGATACAATGTGGTAGACGCACCGAATCTATAAATACTTTGCACATGAGCGGTCACAAATAAGCGAAATCTGAAATGGGACAAATTCTTGTTATTAGATGCAATCACAGAGATACAGGTTACATCGGTGAGTGGTGATTTTTTTTTCGGTTTTTATGGCGCAAGGGCCAGACAGGTTACATCAGGAAATCTCTCTGAGATACCCTGTATCTGTGTGATGTCAGAAATAGTGACACTAGTCACTCCGGTGAAAATGAATAAGTGAATCAAAACTTCTATATGGTTGAAATTCACTAATTGAATTTTATGCTTATATGCACATTAATTAATGTCGCATTTCAATGCCTTTTCATTGCATTGTTTACAAGCAGTCATCTTGCTTTTGGGTCTTGCCGACATATTAGTTTGCGATGAAAGGGTAACGGCTTATGGATTTCAATAAAATGGACTTTTTTTTTATCTATTTGGTTCGTCCAGAAAATATTTTTTTGAGAGCCGTAAAGACAGAAAACGTAATTAAATAGAAAATTTACTGTAATGTATACTGCATTCTTTCAATTGCCTCTCCATTATCAGAACTGGAATTGAAACACGTGTCACCTGTGAGACCAATTTCTGCATATACCGGTGTCGAAGAAATCCCTGCATGAGAGAGGAACTAGCGTGTGACACCCATTGGTACGCCGTCGTCACTGGGAAATGCTTCCGTGAAAGAGGGCCTTTTCAATTGTTGAAATAGATGATAGTTACTGGAAACAAGATCGGGACTACTCTAACAGGATGGTCCAAAAGGCCTCACGCAGTTATTGCACAGAGCAGTAACTGCTGCAGCGGTTAATGTGTGAAAATGAATTCTTATCGCTGGAATAGACAACTCTGTCTAACGAACTGGCTCATTTTGAAAAGTTTTATAATCTATAAAGAGTAGAATTTTATTTAAAATATTATTTTAATTATAAATATTTTATAGAAAAGCATTTATTGAACCAATTCATGAGTTCACCCCAATCTCCAAACAGGAAATCAATCGTATAAATTTCGCATGAAAATTCGATATATTTTTGGGTACTGAAGTTTGGCACTACATCCCCTTAGCTCTATTAAATTGAACGCAATACTTTCATTTAATTTGAAACACATTTTACTTTTTGAAATGTAATAAAAAATTAATTTCTTTAAATTCATATTCAGCAGAATGAGTAAGGTGCAATCAGTGATCTAATCTCATTCGTTATCTTTACAAATATCTGTGACTATCAATTACTAAATTATTTCCTCATATTTATTCAATAAGTAAGACATCGATTAAAAATAAGATGTTTTGTAACAACATAGCGCCATTTCTGAATTTATTTAATATATGTTATTTTTGCTTTATACTTCATTACAAAATTTTTTTTGCATTTCGTGCTTGTCATTGTCCATTAAAGATTTTGTTGAAATGTTGACAATGCATTCTTTTAGAGGTTGCTTTACGAATTAATTTCGGTGTTGGACATAGAAACCATTTTGCATTGAGATTGACCGAATTACCGAGTGATATTGAATCTCAATTATTTTAATGTTGGTTTGCTTATAACCCCGAATCAGACAGGCATATATTATAGAATTGGGAGGCAAATAGGTGTTTGTAAACAAGTTACTTCGTTTTCCCTAGGCATTATAGATTTCGAGACGTTAAAAGATGATGGGGTACGATTTAATTCACATTCATTTTGATTAAAATAAAACATTTAAAATCAGCAGTTTAAATTTTGAAGTTATTTTGAAATTACCAGAATTTGACATTATTTTTTTTTTAATCAGGGCTAAAACAAGTTTCTCTTATATTCCTTTCTTTTCGAAAAAAAAAGCTTCAGGGTATGTTCTGAGAATATGGTAGCAGCAGAAATTTTCACCATTAAGAAAACCTCCCCTCTCACACCTTGAAATGTCCCAACAAGATTACGTCGCCCTGGATGAATGGTAGGAGCACTTTGTGAGAGTGGCACAAACAGGTTGAGTCTTATCTTTGTATAGAGCAGGACAACATGTAAGGTGTAAATCGACTCAAGAGAATTATAAATTTCCATCACTGTTGCTGCACAAATTTTGAAAGCAGATGAACTTCTTCCCCTGATCAGTGGGAATTACCTAAAGAATGTTGCCATATGAACTCTACTGTCCTTCGTGCAAAGTGTGCTTCTACTCGTGTTTGCAGGCATTGCGGTTTGTATTTTTTTGCATCAATGTCATGTTGAAGAAACACATAATTATCCCCCCCCCCCCCCCCCCCCCCCCCCCCCCCCCCCCCCCCCCCCACAGCATCCCCGAAAGGGGGTCCCTGGCAACCAATAACAAATCTTTCCTAATTTTTTTAGCATCTGATATGAACATAAGACCACATGTTCCTACTAAAAGTGAAAAAAATTATAAATATTCGTTATTGGTGGCGAAAAATTAAGTATTTTCTTCCTCTTTGAAATTTCAAAAAAATTGAGATAGGTGGTTTTGCTTGTTAAGGGACGAAATATAGCTTTGAAACATAGAGTATATGAGGGAGCACAGAATCCTCGTGATCATCAAATTATGATGTGTGTTGTCCCTGGAAACAATATTGTCATCAAAATCAATGACAATATTGGATAAATCTTTAACATGTTCACTGCCCGTATAGGAAGTTAAAATCATAATCGGGATGGCAAACTTAAAAAGACTAATTGAATTGTTTGCAAAGGGGTTATTTTTAAAAAAAATACAAATAATTTTAGTGAAAGAATCAAATATATGCAATTTCTTTCAATAAAAACAATCATATTTAGCTTGAAAATGTAAAATTATTGTCCACTTCACACGTGTCTGCCAGAGCAAAAATATAACAAATTCTAAAATAAAAACCTCTCTGTGCCGCTAATAGATGGCGCAAAATGTCCACGAATACAACAGAATACACCTTTTTCCGCACTCTGTGCTCTGGGGTAATCCTCCATTTTACAGTGTAAATAATGAACCGGAAGTGACAATTATGATACCGGAAGTGACAATTTAAAGAGATTTAAATACACAAACAATTAGTTTGAACAACTATTTTTTAATTCTTAAGAAATATATTGTCTAAAAATATAGATTCAATCTTCCCTTGCTTATCTTTATAGTTTTATTAGCTTCTTGAAGCTCTTTTTTTAAAAAAAATGCAACACAAAAGTAACTATAACAGTAAAATTTATATTTAGGGGTTCATATTGCAATTTTATAATCTATTTCCATTAATTTTGAACTGTTACCTGTTTGTAAGAATTTTGAAATATAAATTTATGCATTGACTGTTAAAAATTACATGGAAATTGACAGAAAGCTGATTCAGATACCGAGACGTCAGTCACTACCTACTACACAAAATCATTCAGAAAAAAATCTAAAAAGCTAAAATAACACAAAATTAGTTTAAAATCAAGCAAAAGAGGGTTTGATTTACAAACATGGCTAGTCACAGCAAACATCATTTTGGAAAATTTTTTTACGTATTCAAATTCGAGTTTGTTCACAAAGTTTGAAATATTTCCAAAACTTTTAGAGGGGTTAGAAATATTTTATTTCATAACACAGATAAGTATGTTAGCTATGAACTATGCAAAAATTGATGAAATATATTCAATAGAACTTGTTATAGGAGGTTTGGCGTAAGTGCAAACTTTCACTAAACTTTTGCTAAAAAGTTCCGATATTTTGAAAGTCAATGATATTGCAATGGAATTATTAGTTATATAACACATATTAATATAAAACATGTATGTTTCATCAAAATTTTAAGAATTAAAAAAATTGCTCCAAAGGTAGTCACTACCTTAAATGGACATCTTGTCGCGATTAGACCTTCAACCTTATAAAATCTTAATACAAGTATTTCGTAATTATATGTAATTTAATTATCTATATCTATATCTTTAATACAATATTTACACAATATAATCGTTACTCAGTATAATGGTTACAGAATAGATAAATCACAAGTTTATCTCATGTAGCAAGAGTTTGTGGTAACTTGTGATTTATCTATTCGGCAGCCATTATACTACATCATTTTCATTGTTAGCGTCGCTTGAATGTTGAATATGCCTTCTAAATGCTTACAAAATTATAAGAAAGACCTTCTTCAACACCAAAAATTCAATTTTAATGTATTTAAGTTAAAGTAATTCTCTTAAACTCAACCACAAATGTTTTTTTTGCTGAAATCCATAGTGTCCTCATTATTATAGTGCAATCGAAGTGAGCACTATTTTAAATAGCAAACCTGAGAGCATTGTTCTGCAATCCTCCTCCCGCTCAAGCTTCGTTAATAGCAAATTGCTACCATAGTAATTTGTCAATGCGCAATTCAAGCCTCACTTTCAATGTTGCAATTCCATAATTTTGAAACTCTCAGTCCTCAACTGAAGTTTAATTGAATGCCATCACTTAATGCCTACTTATTTTTTATTATTTATATTTTTATTTATTCATCTTTCTGTTATGACTTAAATGATATGGTTCATAAATCTCTAATAACGTACTGGTCTCATGCTTAGTAGAGGTGCTGCGCACCGGACTGTATTGTCGCTCAACAAGCAACACCACTTATATCATTTTTTTAAAAAAATCACAGAGAAAGTGTGTGTGCGTAAGTTGTACGCCAATTATAATCTTGATTTCATATTGACGAATGGGTTTGACATCCTGCATTACAAAAAAAAAAAAAAAAAAAAAAAAAAAAAACACGAATGGAACATTGGTGAATGTCCCGCTTGAGACGCAACCCTGACTTCGGCAAGGGTTTATTTCAGCTGTATTTTCGGAAATTTTTGTAAGACTGTAGGCGTGAAAAAGAATTCAAATGCATTAAGTAAAAACACATAATTTATTTCAAAATGATAATAAGATGTGCCACCTAGGCAAACACACAGATAAACATACTGTTTATGCATAACTTAAATTGACTTACACCGATTAGTTGCTTCGCAGAAGGAGAGAGTTAAATACAAGAGAGCGAAATGACAGCGCTAATCAGCAGTGGTTGAATTTGCATAAATTGCTATCGTTCGCCAACGCTTGCATCCAACATCCCCCTGCGAACGATACAAGGTTATTAATAAAAATAATCCAACTTTATTACAACAAAACATTAATTTTTTATAAGTAACAGGCTTGGTTAAAAAGTCATAAACTAACCATATCATATGATTAGTTGGTACAAAAATTATCTACATTTCGCCAACTGAAATTAAATCTTTAACAAAATGAAATCTTAAATTCTCAAGTCTAGTCTTAGATGAAGTCTTTGCACAATATAAGCAGCTGATATCTGACTTGCTATCGGAATATTAACACATGAGTCTATAAATGAAAATTAATTAAACTGTCAACATATTTCGTTCAAATTATACGCTCTGAGATATCTCAGTAGAGCATGAAATTCAGTCTCATAAGTTGATAAACAAACACATGTTTGATCCAAGTAACTAAAGAATCGCCAAGCATTAAAACATTACAAGAAAAACATACGCTACAAAAAAACACTACCAAAAACCCTGGAAGAGAGTTAAATACAAGCGAGTGTAACGACAGTGCCAATCTGCAGTGGCTGAATTTGCATAAACTGCTATCGTTCGCAACGCTTGCATCCGACAAAAACTCCAGGCATTTTGAGAATACATTATTATCTTTATATAATATTTTTTTCACATGACTTTCACATCCATTTTAAGAATGGCTTTTTTCATATTGGTATTAGTTTAAACTGTTAACGTACTTCTTTGAAGATTCCTAATTAAAAACTTCATAATACCTTCAAAAAATTAACAGCGATTATCCTTATGTTTTCGTGAGATGGAATCAAACCGAAACAAGTGAAATTGAAATATTCTATCAAAATTACCACCATTTCTGAAAATAATTTTTAAATATATATTAAATCATTTATGTTGCTTTCAACATAGTAATTCCAACACTAAAAATGACTTTATATATAAGCTGCTTTTACTACATTAAAAGTGGTTTGATTGATTGAAAAAATAATAGTGTTTTTTTTTCCATCCTTCCGGGATAAAGCAGTCTTTTCATCGCTACCTAACGCTCTGCATGTAAACTCACTGCCTTTAAGCTACCAATTTCAAGACGAAATGGTAATCATGCTTGATTTTCATTACTGTTCAGAGAGCGAAGTTTTGTTTAATAAGCCTATCGAACATTTGAAGACTTTTCAAATTATTGTTGAACTTGGAGATAAATCCAAGCTTTAAATGTATAGTAAATCTGCTTCTAAATTCAAGATTCGTGTAGTTAAAAATCGAAGCATACAATATTTTATTTCTCCTACGGAAAGTGGAAGTTTTCATTCTGCATTTATGAACGATCGTAGCGCCATTGGACGGTGAGTAGGATTACTACATTAAGACGGAAAAATAAGGCCGAATCTCCTTAAAATTAAGACCCCCCTCCCCCCAAAAAAAAGATTAAACGAATTTTCAATAAATAAACACTGTTAAATGAAACATATGCTATTACATGAGAAAAAGGATTTTTGACACGACATCAGTGTTCACTAGACTGGCATGTGTACAATAACTCTATCAAAAAATACAAGTTTGAGTGAAGTGAAAAAAAAATTAAAACTTGTCCAGAAACCACTTTTCAATGTAGAAATTCTGTTCTTTACTACGCAAAATGAAATAGGCGAACAAAGTATATAGACTCATGAGTTAATAAAAATGTGTTACAATATTATTTAATTTTATTGTAATAAAAAATTGATTTCGCCCTCATAATAAATGATTAATTATAAAAAAATAAGTTCCATTAAAACAAATAAAACTGATTTTCAGTGTTATTCAGCAAATATCCAAATTCAATGCACTGCGTCGTACTAAATAATATTTTTATGAACTTTTCTCTATCTGTATTAGAATAATGGTATCAAATTTTTGAGGTAGGGATATTTTTTGTTTATTTAACCTGCACTGGTTTCATGTACCAACCCGAAATGGTGGATGTCGCATGAAAGCCATCCGGGAAGATTCACGAAACATACATGTCATAACATATAAAAACAAAGTGTCATAAAAAAAACATAGAACAAAAAATAAACAAAAATAATATAAATACTGACAAATTGAAACAAAATTCTAAACTAAGACTAACAAATAAAACTAAACTTAAATTAATCTCGAATACACAATAATATTTCAATAAGATTTTTTAAAAAAATGCACACGATGAAAATGACCAAATAAGAATATAAAAAAATTGTAAGAATAAAATTTTAATTAAATAAGCATTAAAAAAAAGAAATTTTATGCCGTTACACACTCCGAAATTTCACAGTTAAGAGTTTGTGAAAAACAATCCTTGAAAAGTTTTGGAAACTGAGGTTCAGAAGAAGAGTTTTCATTTGATCCTTTCAATTTTTTTCTTCCAATTCCAGCCCTTTGAGGTAGGTATATCATTCTTTGTTAAAAATAATGTGAAAAACTTAGAGGGTTAAAATTATGAATTTCATAGCTACATAATTCGGTTAGTTTTAGCAGCAGAAGAATAGAGCTTTCATTGTATAAAATGTTAATCTATCAAGAATATTTTACCTACTATGACTAATAAGACCGGGGCAATTCGAAACAAAAACTAAAAATCTTAAAAAAGAAAAAAAGTTTTTATTTCTGCCCCGTTTTTCGTAGATAAATTCGTCCGCATCTTGTTTACCCAGTGATCGTAAGTCATTAATTTTTTAGTCGACTAATACCCTCGAGCTCTTTACTGTGATACTACTTACTACTCAATGGAAAAAACAATGAGAAAATCTCTAACTTTAAAAAATAGGAAAATTTATATAATTTAGAATTGAGTTTTACTCTTTATTTTGAGTTTTACTGCATAATTTTTACATTGAATTTGCTATACAATGCTTGTTTGTTGAATTTACTCACTTATTTTTTGGCGTAGTTATTTTTAAAATTATAAAAAAATAATTATGATGATTTTTATTTATTAATTATTTAATATTTATTTAAATATTAAAAATAAATTTTTATTACCATTTTTTGATTTAAAATTGTCATTTCCTACTACTGCCCTCCTTTTTAGGTTCTTGTATTCGAGATGTGAAATGTTAAAGTTCTGTAATTGTCAAAAAATGCAATCTTTCAGTTGTTAATGAATTTTTACGTTTTATAAATCCTTAAGTCTTAAAAATCCATTTTCAGAATTGTGTCGATCTATTGACCTGTCTCAGAAGAAGATAACTCAATAACGTAACAGGGTAGACAGTTCCATGGGAGTTCTGTTTGACTTTCCGTTCATATGCATGTTTACGCAATCACCAAAAAACAACAGCTAGATGGATGTAATTTAGCATATGGATTTATCAACACAATTGTAGATCTGTATCAAATTTTGGACCAAATCCGTCCACGAGTTTCCACCTTTCTGTTTGTATAATCTAGAGTGCGTGAACGCGATAATTCAAAAACTCTAAGAGCAAAAACTTATTTTTATTACATTTAATTTAGAGTCGTTTCACGTTAATTATAGATCCTTATTGTATTGTGAATCTATTTGGTCTAAGGAAGACGTGCAGAATGCACACGCGGCTTTCTTCATGATACCGTAAGGCAGAAAACGCGCCATGATTTGTTAGTGTACGACTGAGTGGATCGCTGAACACTTCCAGTGGTTAGATTCAGTTTTCTTAAATTTTAAAACTCTGATGGATGGTAATTTCATTGTGGACCCGACAGCTTCGAATTAGGGATCTTCTGCAATCAAGCATAGACTGCTTTACCCCCTTTGTACATCCGTGGCCACATCAGCTGAATGGCCCAATTTTCTCGTTCCTTTTCCCTACAGAAATCTAATGATACAGAACGTAAATCCGTTTCTTATCCTCGTACCAGTGACCATTCCGGTCACTGAACGGTTTGACGGGCAAATTAAAGAATATAATTTAAAGAAACAGATATTAAAAGTATGAACTGTACAGTCATTTACACTTTTATACAGTTTCGTGTTTATGTTAAATGCGCGACACTTGATCTATCGCTCACTGGAGATACAGTCTCATTTATTTTTTGTGCAAGTTTTGAAAGCAGGCTTTGGCTGTTTTTTTTCGGGTGAGAGGGATCAACTTATAAAAAGATTTTATTTGAAATGATATGAGTCAGAAGTATTTCTTTTAATTCATAAGATTAAATATACAGGATCATCGATCTGTATTCTTTCTCCAGGCTTTTCCATGACAATTCGGCGCATAATTATTTTTTCCATCAGGCATGGCCATCGAGTGCGGAGTCAGGCCTCGGAGGAGCAAAGTAGTGGCTAAAGGTCAACCACACTGGCATGCTGCCACCTTTCGCGAAGTATAACTGTGGTAACTAATCAGCTGAAGAAACTCTTTTCTATGGCTCCATGGTCAAGTTAATTGTTACGAAAATCTGACTTCTAGCCGCCTACCGTAATTACGATCAATACAATGAGGATTTCTGAGGTATATGTTAAGAGAAAATATACTCATGGCGGGACAAATTTGTAATAGATGAAAATAAAACACTGTTGAAAATAAGAAATATATATATTCCGTATAAATATTTTCATCAACTCACAAAACTTTAAAAAAAATATATATTTAATATAACCACTTTAAAAGTTACTCTTAGCTTGAAATTTACAACATAATTTGTAATAAAACACAATTATTTTATACAGGGACAGGAAGTGGTATCCAGGGGCAGTGAATTTCTCATATATGCATTCTTTCTCATTTTGTGACAGAATTATGATTACGATTATCCATTCCTGTCTTATACAATGAAGTAATTGGGTAGTAGAGAAAGGGCGTCATTGATCCTAGGGTGCATAAAAATTTATTAAATTGATTTTATTTTAAGTTAGAACCAATGTTATCTATTTAAGTAGAACTTTGAATATGTTAAAATTTATAATACGATTAGGGCTTGAAAACTAGTCAGCCATCCATTTTGTTATGCTTTATAAACATATACATAGAGGGTGTCCAAAACATGGAGCAAGAGTTCAATTCCTTAAATATTCCTCTTATGCAAATACTTCCAATTACAGAGTTTCATCAAATAAGTGGGGAGTTTATATAGAGACACTTTAGCTCCTGTAGGGATTGATAGTAAAAAGGTTAAAAAAAATTAAATTTTCATACGGTTTCCCCATAGTGTAAAAATGTCGACTAGAGAAATGTTTCACTTACATTCGTCTTTAACTTACAAAGTTGGGCCCTTCTATCTGCAAAGTTTACAGAGATTTCATGCCTCTGACTACTGTTTCATCGACTAATTCAATGTACACTCAGGGATAATACACATATTTCAATAAGTTTTTAAAGTGAGAAATCAGGAAATAGTAATGCATTCCTATATAATTTTAAAAAGGTCAAATAATACAATAATTAAAGTATTTACAAAAATAGTTCAAGTTGTGAATCTTCGAAAACTACTCAAAGCAGACCCGGCTCATCTGCTGAGAAACAAGTGCTACAAAAAAGTCACTGAATTGCTAACAATGAAGGAAAAATTACTATGTTTTTTATGAACTTTTAAAATTATGGACCCAATATTTAGCACACACACACGCAAAATTTTTTCATGTGGCCAGCAACTTTCCTTTGAAAAATTAGGACAGAAGGAAGAGTTGTATAGTAGCTGCGAATGCAGTCCTTTACAGAGGGTGTCCACTCTAAGTGTGGCCTAGGAGCTAATTTCTAAACCGTTAGAGATAGACATATATTTCCAACTGTAAAATGCTTGAAATTACACTAAGATTTTTATTTTTCAGTACACCAATGTACTGTTGAAAAAATTACAAAGTCTAAAATTTTATACAGTCCCCGGTTCTATTAGCCATATTAATAAGAATATACTTGACACACTAACATTTTAAACAAAAAAAAACTTCCACTCTTCTGTGACTAAAGCTAACTATGTCGTACTACACTATAAGAGCGTGGCAATTCGAAGCTCCCGTTGGTGAAGTTTGGAGAGGGGGTGCCAGCTCAGGTGTCGTCCTCGTCATCTGACCGCGGTTCAAAATTACGAGTTTCTTCAGCGTAATATTTCAGCGTTTAATCTCCCGTTTTAAAACAACACGAGGGCTATTTTCCCGGAATACTAATACTCAACTAAATATTGTTTGAGTTCCCTTGCTAATCGCTAGATGGCGCTGAGTACGTATATACCACCATCAGGATGGCAGTGTTGAAAAGTATAATAATTGTTTATAAGAAGTAAATAACCAACTGAGTCATAAATCTTACGTAACATATTAAATTATTTTCTAAAATAAGAGAAGGACTTTTTGTGAACAAAACAGCCTTTAAACTTTTGAACAAACGTTTCCACGTGCAATTTTAAAAGAACTAAGAATTTACGGATGAGGTCACAAAGGAACTTGAAATTTAAGTTTAACTGTCAATCTTACAGCTAAAGAATTTGCAAAAGCATTTTTAGCATGCAATTATGTTAAAATATTAATTGTAAAATAATTACATCTCATAGGAACTACATCTCATAGATCGTTCGCATTCATTATTTTCAAATGTACATTATAATTACATTTAATAAATATTTTATTTACCACTTTCCTTATTTAATAAAAATTTTATATATAGTTTCTTTATTACAGTACAGTTAATCCGGTATATTGAGGAAAATAACATATTTAAGAAGCTGGCATCTCTGACGCTGGTGATTTTACCTGAAATTAGGCCGCGATCAGGATCGGTTTTTTCCTGCTGTCGGGTGACTGTTTTCCGAATATGAAAGCCACGGCTTGTCACACGTGCTGCTTATTTAATACGAGTTCGGTCGTTTGTTTCTGCTTTCTAGTCCATCAGAATGGAGAATTCAATCAGTTGTTTGAGTGAAACTGTTGATGTCAAAGAAATATGCTATTAAAAAATTCAGTCCATTAATCTCGTACTTCAAAACGAAGCAAAAGTTTTGAAATTTTAAATTAATGTCAATTTTTCAATTTCTGATTTTTCTTGACTCAAAAGAGCTAAATCACAAAATCTTTTTCATCTCATTGAAGCTCTGAGGTATGAAAGTGTCAGCTATAGTTTTCTAAAACATCTTTCGCTTCTTGTAATTGATGTTGCTATCTTCAAAAGTATCTGCAGAGCTATTCAAAAATTCGTAAAAATGCTTTCATCCCAGTAAATTGCAGAATTCTTCGGGTGGTTATTATTTTTTTTCTAGCATTCTTTCCTTCAAATTAAAAAAATGTAAAGTAAATTATAGATTCTTAAATATTTCTCTGCCGTATGAAGGTAATCGAAAGAATTCCAGCTTTAATTTCGACCATATTAATTATTACCAGGAAAATTTTTTCGATTCAAGATAGAAGGAGTAACAAATAGTATTTTTTGCTTATATGAACGTCTCGCTTCGAAGCAACACGTAGACTATTTTATGGCGGACGTCGTAGTTTTGAATCGCGATCAGATGACGAGAACAAAACATATCAATTTCTAAGAGGGTAATTATTAAAATTCAGTTGTAATTGGGTAAGGGTTAAAAGTACTATTTTTTTTTAAAAAAAATTTATTTCAAAAGGGATGGAAACAGTGTAAACTTAAAATCAAAATGCAATATAAAATGACCAAAGGATTATCTGAATGACGTGAAAATAAAATAAATGAAATTTCCAATATTTAAACTGAAATGCTTACATCTTGAATATAAAATTGTAAAGACAATATGGAAGCTCAAAAGTCAGAAGATGACCATCCAAGTAGTATAATTACCGTCAATATTAAAATTTGAAGAACAGAACAAATCAGAGCCGGATCAAGCCTTGTATGGGCTTTTAGGCAAAGCAATTGACGTCCCCTTCCAAATTACATTTTTTTATTGATTTTAATTTCAAATCTATATAAGCAGTTTTTACATAAATATAATTATGACAAACTCAAATAACAACACAATTAATTGCTGGTCAGATTCGAGAAAGATTGTTTCATTATCTCGAAAATAAAAAAATTACATTTTTGAAAGAAAGTAAAATTTAAAAAACATTTTTTATTACCAAAACGGTAAAACGTAACAAAACAAAAACTCCAAATACTCATATACAAAGTTTGCAAGGGCTGCTGACCTATGAGTCAACCAGTCTAGACATAGGTTTGAAATGAATAATTATCTAAAGAAATAGGCTAGTTACTTATTCATTTAATTCAGAATGATCATTACCATAAAAAAAAAATTATTCAAAAAGTTGTACTGGATATATTTATTTTCGGTAACACTAGATGGCAGCGCTTTTTCTCTCTCGGCAGTGAACTTCAGAGCCTTACCTGACTGCTGCTCTTGGGTTCGATAACATGGTTTCAGTTCATATGAAATCGATACAATTTGAAATGTTAATGGTGGTTTGCTTCTGTACGTGTGGAATATGGAAGGTAAGATTTTGAAATATAAACATTCACGTTTAAGAAATTAAAGACAGGCAAATAGTCACAACGGATAAGACTTGTAAATAATTTGCAAATATTTAAAACATTCAATTTATACAAAATATTTACATGTTTGAAAACCGTTTATTCAATAAGAAATCATTAAAATCATTTTTTCGCTATTTTATTGCCAGTTTTCTTTTGCAGCATCTTATAGTCTCATTTACAAAGTTGGCATTGCAGTATAAGAGTACGTACCACTAGTAGTTTAAAAGATTTTGACGATTTGTGGCGCAAGTGGTGTTGGGTGTATGTCGCACACATCAGAAGGCGCTGCTGGATGAATAAAACAATTTATTTAACACAAACAACAATATTAAAAACGGTATATCATGACGCTTCAGGATGTCAGGGTAAGCCCATGGACTCCAAAACATGGGTGAAGAGAACATCAATCACCGAAGGAACCGGGTGACGGCAACCTGGAAATAAAAAGACAAAAGAGAGAAAGAGTTCTCAATTGAACGTCCTTTTATACTCCGCTGGCGATCAAGTCTTTAAGTTGCCACAAGCTGGTTTACAATAATGCCGAGGTAGGCACGACGAACATCAGCAGCATGGTGGTCAGAGTCAAGGTCCGAATCTTTTGATTCGATTCCGCTACACATTCCCCCACCAGTCTCACAGCCTAAGGTGGGAGACGAAAACGCACTTTACGACCGTACTTAGTCGTGTATGAAAGATTTGAACTAGTTGTGTCGGACAGTAGGACAGCAGGTTTCAACCTGTCCACACTGATGACTTTCTCTTGACCGTTCACCAGTGCTACAAAATTCTTGTCCTGTTGCTTTTTGACAGGAAAAGGACCTTCAAATGGCGTTGCCAAAGCCCTTTTTATAGGTCCCCTCTTGACAAACACATGAGAACAAGTCTGTAGATCTTTCGGCATGTAGACTGCTTTCAGTCCGTGATGCACTGGATCTGACGGTTTAAGTGCTCGCATGAGCTCCTGCAGACGAGACAAGTAATCCGGTAAAGGGATGCTTATATTACTGTCGACAAAGAATTGGCCTGGTACTCTCAAATTAGTACCATAGGTGAGTTCCGCTGCTGTTGCGTTAATGTCTTCTCGTAAAACTGTACGAAGACCCAAAAGTGCTAGAGGCAATGCTTCAAACCAAGTTTGCTTACTGCACATCAAGGCCTGCTTTAGAGGTCTGTGCATCCGTTCAACCATTCCATTCGAACTTGGGTGAAAAGCAGCAGTTCTAACGCACTGGATACCAAACATTCTCGTCAGCATCTGAAAAAGACCAGATTCAAATTGCCCACCCTGATCACATGTGACTTTCCGAGGTAAACCAAAGCGAGAAATCCAATTGAACATGAAAGCAATTGCTACAGTTTCCGCTTTTGCATCCAACAAAGAAACTGCTTCGGGCCAACGTGTAAAACGATCAACCATAGTCAAGCAATACCTAAATCCCCCAGAGGTTGGTAAAGGACCTATCAGATCCAGGTGTACATGTGAAAATCTAGCATCAGGTGGCAAAAACTGAGATACTGGAGCCTTTGTGTATTGATGTGCCTTACTCTTCTGACACGGAATGCAAGCTCGACACCAATTAGTTATGTCCTTGTTCTGGTTAGGCCAACAATATCTGCTTGCAATTAAGGCTTTTGTGGCACGTATACCAGGATGCGACATGTTATGTAAATTATCGAAAATTTTCCTGCGAAGTTCCCCAGGTACATAGAATCGATTAGACTCTGAGTTCACATTACAATATAGTGATATCTCAGAATCGGGCATTTGTACTTTCACTAGGTCTCCAGAAATCTTAATTTTACCTTCTAAGATACCCTTTAATTCAGGATCTGAATTTTGGCTACTTTCCCATAACTTTAGGTCAGCAAGTGACGAAAACTGAATTTCGCAAACTCGCGATAAACTATCGGCCACGACATTTTCTTTTCCTGGCACGTATCTAATATCTGTGGTAAATTGCGAAATAAAATCCAGTTGTCGCAAACGTCTAGGTGAACACTTATCGCTATTCTGCTTAAATGCGTAAGTTAATGGTTTGTGGTCGACATATAAAGCGAACGGACGAGCTTCCAACATGTGACGGAAATACTGAATTGCAGAATACGCCGCCAAGAGATCGCGATCGTAAGCTGAATATTTGGCTTGTGTAGGGGTTAACTTTTTTGAAAAAAATCCTAAAGGTTTAGGACCTTTCGGAGTAATTTCATTTAAAACACCTCCCATAGCAAAGTCACTGCAATCTGTAACTAAAGCCAATTTCGCATTAGTCGAAGGATGAGAAAACAACGTTGCGCCAGCTAAACACTTTTTTATTTTGTCAAAACTTGCATCGGTTTCGGGATTCCATTTAATCTTGGTTTTATCCCTTTTTTTCGAACCAACAAGATAAGCATTCAAAGGTGCAAGAATTTCATTAATTTTAGGAATGAACCTGTGATAAAAATTGATCATTCCCAAGAAACTCCTCAACTGACTAACAGTTTCGGGTTTTGGAAATTCCTGAATTACCTTAACTTTAGCAGACATGGGAAGAATACCTTCACTATTTATAGTGTGTACCAGAAAATTAACCTGCGGTTTACCAAATTCACATTTCGATTCGTTGATGGTAATTCCGAACTCAACGAAACGTTTGAATATCTGTTCCAGGTGTTGCGTATGTTCCGTTTTATCTTTACTAAATACCAAAATATCATCTATGTACGCGAAACAAAAATCAAATCCGTATAAAACTTCATTTATAAATCTTTGGAATGTTTGGGCTGCCGAACATAAACCAAAGTTCAAATAAGGAAATTCAAACAAACCAAATGGTGTAATAATGGCGGTTTTCTCAATATCATCCGGGTTTACCGGAATTTGATGATACGCACGAACAAGATCTATTTTTGAAAAAATATTTTTCCCTTTCAAATAATGTGAAAAATCTTGCAAATGTGGTACGGGATATTTGTCCTGTTTAGTCACTCTGTTAAGCGCCCTATAATCTCCTGTAGGTCGCCAGTCTGTGGAACCTTTAGGGACCATATGAAGTGGGCTTGCCCAGTTACTACGCGATGGACGGCAAATTCCCTTTTCCAGCATGTACTCAAATTCCTGTTTCGCTACCTTCAATTGAGCAGGATGTAATCTACGTGCGCGTGCAGTTACAGGCGGACCACTTGTGGGAATAAAATGCAAAGTATTATGTTTAATTGCTTTAGGGAACGTAGAATTTAGTTTAGTTATTCCCTTGTAACGATTTAATAACTCATGGTACTCGCTGTTACCCGATATTGTTTCCACATTTGGAATCTCAGAAAAACCAGCTCGACCCATACATTTCAAATTAGTCATAGGATCCAAAAGACATCGCTTTTTAAGATCGACTAACAATCCAAATTGCTGCAAAAAATCAGCACCTATTATCGGTTTCGTGATGTCCGCGATCACAAATGGCCACTGCAATTTTCTTTGCAATCCCAGATCGAGACTCAATAGCTTCGAACCAAATGTTTTTATATGGGAGCCGTTGGCTGCAAAAAGTGTGGTACCCTGCAATTTCAACACTTCGTTCAAATAAGATTTCGGATAGCACGATACATCGCTACCTGTATCAACCAAAAATTGTGTTTTAGTAATCCTATCTTGCACATATAACCTGCGACTATAAACCAGGGTTTCAGAAGCGACCGATATTTCTGAAGGTTTTACGTCGTTATTCTGAAAACTACACGGTTTTATGCATTTATGGGCTCTATCCCCAAATTTATAATGATAAAAACAAAGCCGGTTATTCCGCTCTCGAGACTCAGAACGGGATCTACTGTGCCTTTTCTTAGCATTAAGAGATGCAAAGAGCGCATCACGCATCATCAAGGTCCGAATCTTTTGATTCGATTCCGCTACAGATTCACTCGGAAATTGCACCGAACTATAAGACATTCTGTCAAAATTTTAGACATGACAAAGAGCTATGGTTGTATTGGATCAAACACAATTTACACATTGGACGACCGCCTCAGTAACCTTGTCACATTCATTTCAATGTACACTTTTTTTTTACCACTTATTCAGAATCCCCAAGGTGTTTTTTTTACCAATCAGAAAAATGGAGTTTGCATAAATTGTGTAAGAATTGACTTGATGCTCTTCTGAAGGGGAGTAAGAGAATCAGGTGATAAATCTAAAGCCATGTAACATCGTTTTTAGTTTCGGAGTGTTCCGGATTTCTACTAAAAAACAGACTCTGATAAATAAAACATTTACCTACTTGATTTGTTTCCTCATTTAAAAACGATTAGGAATGGTAATAAAAGTCTAAATTTAGTAAAAATGCCCGATTTCGAAAACAGGTTTTCACGTAAAAAGAAAATGTAATGTTTGAATTTAAAAGAAAGGTAATGAAAATTTTTATGAAAAAATTAAAAATGAAAAATTTACTGTAAAAGCTTTTGTTAATAGGTTTTCTTTGTGAATAAATCTAATTATATTATTATTATTAAAAGAATAAATTAAATTATAACATCATATGACTACGCGCGCGGTAAGATGATACAAAAGTGAGAGAGCGAACAGGCGGGAACATCGCCCTTAAATAGTTCAGCAGCTTGCTTGCCATTGATTCACGGATGACATCACCAAAGTGGGCGGATTAGATCTACATACAATTTTAGTTTACAACACGGCTGGCGATGACGCCACAGGTACTTCTCCTTCAGTCACGAAGGCAGCCAAGCCTGAAAATGAACAACTCTACGGGAACGTCTTCCATAACGAGTGATGACTTCAGATTTCTACACGAAGGAAGAGATGCGCTGCTTTCAACCTGTCGATCGGTACTGTTATTGGTTTACCGTCAATCTCCACAGTGAAAACTTTTGCGGTTCTTGACAAGACCTTGTACGGCCTTCCTAAGGTGATTCCAGGGACTTACGGGCTCGATCAATTCTCAAAAATACATGTGATGCTTTGACAAGATTAGTAATAACGAAGACCGAACTTGAGAGTCATGATGTATAGATGAGACTGGTCTAAGTGATCGAACATGACGCCTTTACATCTTCAAGAATGATGATGCTGACGTGGCCAACGGGGTATTAGAAAAAAAATTCCCCTGGCAACTTCAAGGTAGTTCCATAGACTAACTCTGTGGAAGATGTTGCTAAGTCCAGTTTAAAACACGTTCTGATGCCGAATAACACCCGTGGAAGAGCGCCCAGTCAGTTCTCAGGAAGATGCGTCATCCAGGCGCGCTTCAGGTGTCTATGGAATCGGTCCGTCACAGATGCAATCACAGAGACAATGATTACCCAGAGACTCTAACTCTGAGATACCTTGTATCTCTGTGATATCAGAAAATTTGACATATCGTCACTCATAGTGAAAAAGTATGTGTATCAAAAATTCTATTTGGTTAAAATGAACTGATCGGTGCGACTTCTTATTCCGTATGCATATTAATTAATGCCGCATTTCAGAGCCTCTTCATTGCATTGTTTACCATATCGGTCATCTTTCTTTTAGGCACTACCGACTCTACACCAGTTTGTGATATAACGCCAATTTGTGATTGTTGCTTAACAACTTTTGGATTTCAAACAAAAGGAATTTTTAGTTGTCCAGATAATAAGTTTCCCGGAGGCCGTAAAGAGGAATAGATACAATACTGTCTAACAAATTGGCTCATTTTGAAAAGTTTTTGTAATCTATAAGTTAAATTTTATTTAAGATATAATTATAATTTTAAATAATATTTTATAATAAGCATTTCATACAAGAAATTCATGAGCTCATTGATCTCCAAACAGGAAACTAAGTCGTGTAAACTTCACAAAAATTCGAAATGTTTTTGGTTACTGAAGTTTATCGTTATATTCATATCTCTATTAAATAGAATTCGTCTCTGTACATTTAATTTGAAACTCTTTTCATTGTTTGAAATGTGAAAAAAATTAATTTCTTTAAATTCATATTGAACAAAATGAGTAAATGTTTTAGCTAGTGTTCTAATCTCATTTGCTATCTTTGTAAGACTGTGACTGTCCTTTACTAAATCATTTCCATATTTTTAATTCAATAAAATAAGATATGAATGAAAAAATAAGATGTTTTGTAACAACATAAGCGCCATTTCTGGTTATTTAATGTGTACTGGTGTTTGCTTTATACTTTCATCTTAAAAATCCTTCCCTATGTGTCTTTAAAAAAATGAAATATTTTTAAATTGATAATCTTCGTCAGTTGCAAAAAATTAATCATTCATTAATTCAATGCAATTAAGAACGAACAATTGAAGATAATAAAACCAATTGACGAAATATTAACTAAGCTTTGTATTAATAGTCATCAAGATTGGTTTGTGTACATGAGTACCAGTGAAAAGCTGTTCTGCTCAGTCTCAAATGCTGCTTAAACCACAGTATAAAAACATATAGGAAACATTCAGATTGGGTTTGAGAAAAATAGGAAATAATATATATATTACTGCGAACGACCGAAATTGTAGAATGTCGACACATGCCACAAACATTCACCGGAGATTATCAACATTCACCGACCGGAGAAGCTGACACCGCAGAATATCGACATTTGCCAGATATCGGTCTTTCACAGTAACATATATACATAAAAAAACCTTTAAAAAAACCGCTTTTACTAATGCATTAAAAAAGAAAATAATAATTTTTCTCAAAAACTCTGGATGTCAGAACAAAAATCGGAAAAGCGTGAGGAGCAGGCAGAAAAGCTGTAAGTAAATTGGAATTGTAATCACATTTATAATATATTTTATGTGATGAATGTTTAATAACAATTCGTTTCTTATGATAATCATAGTGGTTTTTTTTAATCTTTCTCCTATTGTTTTCAGCGTTTTACGATTTTTGTTTTGACCTCCAGAGTTTTGTAAAAACTTATTATTTTCTTTTTTAATGCAGTGGTAAAAGCATTTTTTAAAGTTTTTTTTAATATTTATTATTTTCTAGTTTTCAGTCTTTCATTTATGTCATAACTCAGTATTAAAAATATTTTATTCATCAGCTAACTAAAGCAATTATTTTATTGAAAAAGGTCTGATAGGATGTACGCAATGGACATTATGTTTTATTTAATTGCAGCAATAATTTCTTTAAAAAGATCTATAATAGGACATATATATTTTTATTGAAACATTTAAATTACGGTGTCAACTATTTTAGTTCTCAAAATTAATATAGATGGCGCACCTAAAACCTACCGCGTGCAAACGCAATTTTGCGAAATTTTTTTAAAAATTTATAATTGTGATCTCTAAAATTATTAAAATATTGAATTGTCATCAAGACCCAATCGATCACAAAAATCCAACCTTACATGCATACAAACATGAAACATTTCGAACTTAGTAAGAGCGTTTAAAAAAAGAGAAACAAACTTATAGAATAAAGTTATTGTGAATGACACGCCTTCTACCAAAATTCTAATACCTACAGAAGGGAGTCCGGTATGATACCTTGAAACAGATCGTTATGGGGGGGGGGGGTTTGATCGGAAGGACATTTACCTGTAGTTTCTGCAGGAACGTTTCTTTAGAATTACTTGAGGCCAAAAGAACTTAGCGGAATGAGTGGATTTGGATGATTTAAAATGACAATAAAAGGATTTCTAGCCAGTGCTGTTATTTGGTCTTCTACCTTCTCTACTCTCAGCTCAGAGTGTAGTATCAAGTTACTAGGGCGCTTTTGTTATTATGCGAAGAATTTTAATTTGAATTACTTGAACCTTGTTGCAGTTGGTCGTATCTGCCAACCCCCAGATGAGAGATGCATGCATCAGAGTGGGCCTGATTACTTGTGTATATGAAAGCACTTTGTTCTTGCGTGACCACTTGGAATCACCAATCAGAGGTAGATTCAATAAAATAGCCTTTTTTGTCTGTGTTAATAGGAATTCTCTAAAATTGAACCATTTTTACAGAGTGTTAGTGTTATTCAAAAAAAATTTCTGTGCTGCCTAAGGCCAGAGCAGCCGTATCATCGGCAAAGAGGCAAGTATTAGTATGTTGACATAGAGCAAAATCATAAATTAGAATTGAATAGAGATAAGGACTGAGCACTCTGCCCTTAGGCGTTCCTGCATGTATTTATCGAATGTCGGATAGCTCTACACGGAGAGAGACTCAGTGGTTCTTTTGTATGAATGATGTACCAAAATGATATACCCTTTAAGTATTACTTTAATAAGTTTGAAGATGAGGTTATCATGCCACGCCTTATCGGAGCCCCTTTTTATGTCAAGGAAAACACCTCCTGTGATAAATTTGCGGTTCAATCCTTCTTTTATGATCTTCACAACTCTCAAGAGCTGATGCACAGTAGAATGACTCTCCCTGAAGCCGAACTGCTCAGAGTGTAAAATATTGGTTTGATATCAGTGATCCATTAGACTTTTTCAAAATTTTTTCCCTGTTGTTGTATTAAGAAGACTTATCGGCCTGTAGTTCTGAGGAGATCTATGATTTTGGCCTTATTTATGTATCATAAAACTTGAAGCAGTTTTCTATTGTGTGTTAAAGTAGATCAGAGTTAAGAAACTATTATAAATTGTAAGGAAAGAAATTGTAGCATTGCGAGCAATTCTCTTGAGTGCATTGTTGGGGAATTTAACTGGTTTAGATGCTTTCCTTACATTTCAGCTTTTGATTGCTGTACTGCGCATTAGTAGTCAGTATGAAAATATATGTATCTTTCTTTGCATACTGAGCGATGCATAAGAGCGAAACAAATAAAAACTAAAAATTATGAATTGAAATGCAATGGAATGTCGAGAGGCATAAATTTTCTCGAAAAGCAAATTTCATATGAGCATTTTGTGAAGATATGCAAAAAATTTTATTACAAAATAATACACCAAAAATAATGTTTGTTTAACTACATCAATATTCATTCATTTTATGTCATTTGTTAACAAAATATTACTTCCTAGAGAAAAGCGGACTGTCGAAATTGGTGTGTAAAGACTATAGATTCTTCTATGTGTCTAGATATGATAGAAATATTAATGTATAACACTCGAGCAGCGGATTCCAAACATACGCTCAATTATAAGGACTAGTTTGAAGCACAAATGTTTAGTACTCAGAAATGAAAACAGATTAATTTATATACAGAAATAAAATTTATTTAAAAAAGTGGTAAACATTTGCTTATTGCAGTAACAGAAGAAAAATTGATTCAATCGCACTGAATTCCATAAAATGTTATTTTTTTGCTTAAAGAAAGGGAGACCTGCATCCATTGCTTATTTCGATAAATCTTAAAAAATATGTGAGGAAGAGTGCATAGGTAAATCTGACTGAGTTTTATTTATCATTCTTGCCCGTGGAGGATCACTCCAAATAAGTGATTTCTGAGGTAAAACCACCAAATTGAATACCTTTTTACGTGGAAAAGAACATCGCAACTCCTTGCCTCTACAGGGCGACATATGGAAAAAATGGCCCTTGAAACACTATTTTCTCTAGATGATGAATTTTGGACGCCACTGATTCTGAACAGGCGTATGTCCAGATAGTAACACTACCGCCTCAAGAACTAATGTTATGAAGAAGATATAGGAGAATGATCCCGTATGAAAGAGAGAGCATATGTATACAGTAGACTCCCTTTTAACTGGATTAAAGGGACCGTCGTAAACCGGGAAGTTAAAATCTGGTTAAACAGGAGAAGTGAAATAAATTAAAGTTCGGATGTATTTGTCTTATAAATAAATATACAATTAAAATATTGCGTCATTTTATTCAATTTATTAAAGTATTATAAGTTACATACCATTAAAAAATGACTAACCTTTTTTTGTTGAAGCCTAGAAGTTCGGCAACTTGCCACATAGTTTTGCCGTTTTTTATCAGCATCACATCTATGGGGAAGCTGATGATTGCTGCTCCACATAGCATAATGCCGCTTCTAAAGCTTACATTCCATCTGTATGAGATATGAGGATGTGGTATTTTCAAAGAAGCCGTCTCCATCATTATCGTCTTGAACCCCATCTGTGACGGCGCCGACGATGTTTTCATCCGACAAAGTCTCTTGCTGGAGATCCTTGTCAACGGCCAGCCATTGCTCCAAGTCTTCTGCATCGACGTCTTGACAACCATCGAGATCTTTAAGTGCTGATAAAAAGTTGGCTGTAGATATCGCTGTGGAAACAACCGCCTCTTCTTCACCGATTTGATTTGACGACCAAATTTTTTGCCACTACATCACTAGCGTGGATTCCGGTAGCTCCGGCCATGATTCGGCTATCATATACATGATATCTTTAATCTTGATTTATTTCAATAAATCGATGACACTGTTGTTTTTTCCATCTTCTTCGCTCAAAGCTGCCAGAAGCTTTCTTCTATACCTTCTCTTGACACTCTCTATCACGCCCTGGTCCCTGGGCTTTATCAAAGCCGTCACGTCTGGTGGCAAGGACACAGCCTGAATGTTACCATCTTTTAATTTGTCTTCACTTGGATGATATAGCGCGTTATCCGACACAAGCAGCTCTTTTATTGGCAACTACTGGGATTTGCGATGTTTTTTTACAGATGGAACAAATTCGAAATGAAGCCATTCTATGAATAACTCTTGGTTCATCCAAGCAGTCTTTCAGGCTCTATAGTGAACTGTGAGAGATTTAACTTTGATGTTTATGAAAGCTCTTGGCTTGACGGATTTTCTGATTAGCATTACCGGCAGTTTGCGCGTACCAGCAGCGTTGCCGCATAAAGACACAGTCACTCTGTCATTACTTCTTTTTTTCCACGACTTCT
Source organism: Araneus ventricosus (assembly GCA_013235015.1). Taxonomy (NCBI): domain Eukaryota; kingdom Metazoa; phylum Arthropoda; class Arachnida; order Araneae; family Araneidae; genus Araneus; species Araneus ventricosus. The sequence goes on along the minus strand of BGPR01008425.1, from coordinate 27,028 downwards.
TTTCTAGAGGCTAAAGTTTTTGTTGGAAGCAATGTATAATATAAGCCAGTTTCATCAACGTTGTATACTTGCTCTTTGAATAAAGCTTTCTCCTTTACCAGATCTTCAAATTGTTTTAAAAACGTGGTTGCTTCCTCAGGGTCCGAAGACAATTTTTCTACACAAATACTGAACACGTCGATTCCATGCCATTTTCCCATCTGTTCAGCCAGCCTTCGCTTGCTTGAAAATCTTCGTTTCCTCCTATTTTATTATGAAGAAGAACAGCCCTTTTCTTTAATAATTGGTCCACTAATTGGTTTTACATTAGCTCGTTCTTGGTTAAACCGTAGAAGCAGGGCGTCATCCAATTTTTCCAACTTCGATTTCTTTAGAGGACCGGGATTTGAGCACCCCTTTCGTTTTCTAATTTACTGCAAAATGACTCAGTCTCTTTTTTTCCCAGTCACTTACATGCTTTCGCCTACACCGAATGATAAAGCATTATATTTCAAACTTTCGCCCTGATCAATCCTTTTTAAGGCATTTTATCGCAAGTCCATGGACACCACTACACGCTTTCTTTGCCCCCAGTTCCCCATTCTGAACAAATTTTCAACTCATACGTCTGGTACAAATGAGAACAAACAATGATTTAAATGGTTTGGCCTTCATCCAAAATCACCTTTCTTTCCACCCCTCGCATAACTGTATTGGGATCACCTGACCAATCACCACAATCGTTTGGTAAGGGGACACCTGTGCCCTTCTATTGTCAATGTCAAAAAATGCCTGTAAGTTACTGAGCAGCATTCCACCCCCTCCCCAATTGACATTCCGGGACCATCCCTTGTCTGAAATACTTGCGATACTAAATAACAAAACACGTGTTTTTTTATTTTTAGGTATTTTTTTACATTTTAAAGATAAAAATTCGCCGGTTAAGAGCGAGTGAACTTTACTTTCTCTTCGTAATAGCTTTAAGATGTCTTCATTACGTTAGTTAAGGACAGCGCGACGCAATCTCAGCTACCAAAAAGCGTGCACCTCAAGCATCAAGGGTACGAGGACGTGGCAAACGTCGTACCTTTCAAAGTGCAGTGTAGAGGAAGCTTCCTATCAGAATATATTTGTGTGATATTCAAGTTTTGATAACCCGGCATAAGCTAAGAACCACGTTCTGGACCACACGCCGTAGAACAAACCTTCACCCTTTCTTCTTATCCCCGATGCCGGATAAACAATGGAAGTTTTATCTAAAGGAACTTCATGTGTAACAGATTTCATATTTAAAAGTGGTAGCTTTATTTAATAAAGCTGCAATGTGTTATAATGAAAGATTCTTGGATTTTCTAGGTAATTCGGAAATTACGTTTAAATTTCATTTCATAATATTAAAACAAATTTTTGCATTCGATAAAAATGAAAATTTCTGAATCAAAGCATTCTTCCCTTGTTGCGTAAAAATGTTGGAAATATGAAACTGTATTCTACTGTCAACAACGACATATAGATGGCGTCTCGAATATAGCTTACGTTTTCACAGTTTCTCGTATCTTTCCTGAAGTATCAGCTGTTATTTGTCGCGTAGATTGCTGCTTGGCATTCACTACCCACATTCGAAATTTTTCGTATAGCCGAATTTTATCTTCTGGCTGCTGTTAGTTATAGAGTGATTCAAATGGCAACGCTAAATTGAAACTTAGAGTGAGTAACAAATAAGCAATACCCTTTATAAGCCAGTGCATTATCACTATATAAATAACTGGTGTCTTTTTTGTTATTTATACTTCTCGGCATTTCATTTCGCGACAGATCTCCTAAAATCGGAACAAAAAGCATTTGAAGATCTTAATATTCTGAATTAATAAAATTTTAAATTATCATGTACATAATATTGCGTGCATTTTCAAGGGACATTTTTTTAAAAAAATCCCTATATTGTTCAATATTTCGCAGCATTCAAAACATCTACTGTTGATGAAACATATAAGAAGAGGAAGGATACAAAAGGTAAACGTAGATGTTTAAATATGCCCCCTTTCGTTAAGTGTGATTGATTGCACACCTGCATAACGCGAGTTCTTACTTTGAGTGGGTCGCCCAGATGGGTTAGGGGAAAAAAGGGGGGAGTTCTTAGAATTCGGACCGTGCCAGCTCTCATTGCGGTTTTTGAAGGGGGAAGTGAATTTTCCTTATCTTAAAAAGAGGAACTCGGGCGTTCCCGTATTTTGAGGTTCCAATGGTCTTATGAATCAGAGGGTTAAAGACATATTTTTTAATGAACTGATGAGCATAATTTTTTTTTCTACTTAGCAATTAACAGCTTACGGATCATAAGTTATTAATTGAATTGTATCTGAAACATTTTAAAATTATTTCCTGCCAGAATTATGAAATCATAAATTAGACCATTATCGTATCATTCAGTTACACTTTTGTTCAAAAGTTAAGCACAGTTCTTAAGATGCGAAAAATTTGGAGTTAATATCGATACTATGGTTCGCAATCAGGTGCGGAGAATCGTGGGGCATGCTATTGTCGGAAATCACATCTTACAGTGAAGATTTGGTCAAGAGGCCATTTAAAGGCTCGGCCAGAAAATGACGAAGACATAAAAAGATTTTGACTTATCCTGTTTCACAGAAAGTGGATAATGAGTTGAAACTTCCATCAATATGGAAGTTTGATGTACATAATATTACATGAATTTTCGTAAATATAGCAGAAATCTTCGGGAAGATATTAAGTTTTCTTTTAAAAAAACCCAAATATTTCCGCATGTTTTTTGTTTATAAAATACAGTTTCAACCAAATTATACGAAACTTGTAGAGTATTTGACAATATGTAAATAAAGCAATACCTGGAATTGGAATTAAATACAGGAAATCTGAGCATTTGTAATAAATAATTTTTTTACTGCGAATGTGCGAGACGTAGCGTAATTTCACTTTCACAACTTCATATCCAGATATATAGGGAAACTTATATAAAAATTTTGGTTCAATACCATTAATATTCAGAAACATATTGGAATTGCAAGAGCTGAATTGCTTTTGTTCTCTAAGAGAAAAAAACGATGAGAATTCATGCAGAAACTGGATTTTTTAAAAAAAATTTAATCTGCGAATAGTTATCATCGAAATGCAATTTAAATTATGTATTTAATTTATAAGTATACATGAGTATTCATGTTATTCAACCTTCATAATATTCAATATTACTGTTCGATGATGTGTTTTGATGTTTTCCTCATGTACTTAATTGAAATTTTAATGCAGGTCTTCTTTTACATTCTGTCTTCTTTTCTTCTTTTACATTGTCTCAGTGGCCATTTATTCCTATTTATTTCAGTGTTTAAAAAATTTGAATATCGCTGTCGAAATTCAATATTCATCGCCTACTTACAGAATTTCCAACACAACGATATCTTCGTTTTTGAGCTCAAATAAAAATGATTGTATCCCTTCTCACCCCCACACGCCACAGAGCTAGCAAAAGATCAGCATCATATATCAGATCATTTGAGTTCTCAATCTTCCATTGAAGAGTTAACAGTCGATTGACAAATGAGGTGAATGTGGGGTCATTATTAAGCACTCGAGGCTCTTTTATATATTTTTTTCGTGTGAGAAAAAAATTAACCCTTTGAGGACGAGAACCACGCGGGCGTGACAGCTGCTTTTCACATTCTCTCCCGACTGTCACAAATACATGTTACCTGAGGAACCTCTGGGTATGTTATGAAACACAGGTGACTAGGGTCGTGCACGAAGTCAAAAGGGGCTGCCCCCAAGGCTCGTGTAGCGGCCCGCTATTTTGGAACATCGTAGCGGATTCGCTACTCAATCAGCATTTCCCACAGAACAGTTATGATCAAGCATACGCTGACGCCCTGGTTCTTGTGATCTGGGGCCATAACGAGTCACAGATTGCTGAACAAGGACGTGCGCTTGAGGAATGGGGAGCACTGAATAATCTGAGGTTTAGTCCTCAGAAGACTTGTATGTTACCGATTACGTACCGGCGGAGTCTCAGACTCGCGGATCCTCCTGAGTTTTATACGGACAGCCTATCAGGGCCGTTGCAGAAATGAAATATCTAGGAGTTATCTGGGATGGAGGTCTCACCTTCCATGCCAATTCAAGGACAGAAAAACCGCCATTGATTCCCTCTGTTACAGGATTACCTTAACTGTGTGCAAATGGTATAGTAAGCAGCCTTGCCTGCTGAAAAAGATTTACAAAGGTGCACTTGAGCCCAAAGCGTTGTATGGGCACGGTACTTGGGGCCACAGGCTAAAGTTAAAAACTTTCTGTGAATATCTCAATGTGGTTCAAAGGCTGTTGGCCTACCGGACTTCGTCAAAGATGTCACTACAAGTCCTAGCAGGGGTGCCGCCTCTGGATCAGAGGGCGATTGAGACTTACGCTTCGTTTCTAGTATTAAGTGCACAACAGGATATCACTGTATATTCTGAAGATTTCCGTTGGGAAGACTATGTGCAAATGGAATCCCCTTACTTGACCCATCCGGCTGTCAATGACGGTATCGGCTTCGATTGGAAGGAGCCCAGAGGAGTAGGCCTTGAGGTTTTCACTGACGGCTCAGGCATTAATGACAAGATTGGGGCTGCCATGGTGGTGCTGTACTTTGGTCAGCTGATCCATTGCAAAAGGGTGCGTCTCGGCGACAACTGTACGGTCTATCAGGCGAAACTAGTTGGTCTTAAGCTTGAAGCGGAGTTCATTTTGACTCTTACGACAACTAGGAGAGTTAACGTATATTGTGATTCAAGATCCGCGTTACAATCCTTAGCGGATCCAACCAACACACATCCGTTGGTTGGGGAGGTTAAAAGGCTTCTCAAGAGGGAGAGGTCCGAAAGAGGCGTGTTTTTACACTGGGTCAAGGCCCACGTCGGTTATCACGGTAACGAGTTAGCCGATGGTAAGGCGAAGGCGGCGACTGACAGTCCATCAGTCAGTGTTGATCTACCTGTTTCCAGCAGCAGGTTTAAGTGTAAGCTCAAAAGCATTATGATTCAGGCGTGGCAGGACCACTGGGATTTTTCTCCGAACAAGGGCAAATTCACGTCGTCAATCATCCCGAATGTGGCTCTTAAGATTCATTTCTGGGGTGAGATGGCGGAACTGTTCACTGGGCATGGCAGATTCCCGGCGCATTTTTACTGATTCGGTATTGGGCATGATGACTGCTGCGCCTGCGGGGCGGTTGGAGATGCGAAGCACTACATCGTGAGTTGTCTGTTCATAATGGACCTGAGAGCCCGGCTCAGGTTCAACCCATCAGATCTGGGAACGTTAGTGCGGGATTGTAATTTGCCAGTGTTGAGTGCGATTAGTAGGAGAGTTAGAACGTTTTTGCCGTACATTCAGAGGCAATGATTCGGGTAACGGCATAAGGTCTCAAATGTTTGTCGCCGTGGGGTGTTTGCTCACCTCACTAAGGTGCCCGGTAAGTCGCTTCCTTCGGGCGGCGCGTCGAGTCTCGGCTCGGCAGAGGGTTAACAAATGATTGGTGCCGTGGGGTGTTCGTTCACTTCACTAAGGCGCCCGGTGAAGTCGGCTTCTCCGGGATGCGCGATGGGCTACGCCCGTCTTCTTCACATAGAATGATGACTTCGGGCACGTGACTGTCTCGACATAACGTGTCCCTGGCGTCTTGTCGACGGGATTTGAACTCCTTGAGGACTATGTTGGGCCAGCTTCGCTGGGCCGTGGTGGAACTTTTGCGTATGATTGTTGCAGGCCCGCTTCGAGCCACCACGAAAGACCTCGTTGTTGTGCCGTCATGGGGCGGTGCCCCTGCTATTTATGTCCCTATTTATGTCACAAATACATGCCGGCTCTTGTGCCTTTTAGCTACAGACTGTCACGTCGGCGTGACATCAGCTTTAGTGCAATCAGGCTTAACTAGAAAAAGTGGGTCGGTACTGAGCAGCCACGCTGGATGGGAAAACGTCGGCCAGATCGAACTGCACGTTTTCCTTGCGGCCGTTCTCAGAGGGTTAATGTATCTTTTCCATTGTCAGTGTGAAAGTCAGTGGTGTAGTCGTAAGATTAGCAGTGCCAGGACGCTCTAACATGGATGACAAAAATCGCGCTGTTTTAAGGATATTTGAACAATATTTTCTTATTTATTTCTGCTTGAAAAAAAAGCAGTGCCAAAACGCCGTTCCGGTGCCTTCCGGCTCCACTACACCCCTGGAGAAAGCATGTTGGCCTCTGTCGTCGGAGATGCCTGGAATATTTTTAACTGTCTCTCGGCAAACGAGCGGTTGTAATTGAGGATAAACAATACATATTGATCTTTGCTTGAAGGCAGCCAAATTCTTCCGAAGAAACGAATTTTCCTCTCTTATTCTCTTAGGCTGGTCACTCACGACATTTCCGTGCCACGCAAAAAAACTTTTATAGTGAACGTCGTGCAATTATGTAAATAAAATCTCTAAATTATGTAAAATAAATATCTTGTTCCGCTTCTAAAAAACGCTCTAGTTAGCTGTTGAACTTGGCAAAATCTAAAGCAATTGATGGGTCACTTGATTTCACTCTCCAAACGTAAACGAAGGAGTGCTATTAGGTTTGAGCATTTTTTTCAGCGAGTTAAACATGAATGTCAACCGTGCTGTGAAATATCTTTGAAAGAATGAAAGGAGAGGAATTCAACGTGTAAAGGAATCATTAAAAGAAAATTTTGAAAGGCGTTCATGAGGAAGGAAAATAATTTGTTTGAACATGCTCAGACTGCATGGGAGACTGTCAGTGCGATCGACAATATGCAATTTTGGGGGGGGGGATTATTCGCCAAATGTGGTAATAATGAAATCTTTTTCCTTTACTTTTGACGAACCCTTTAACGGTTGACATGATTACAGAGAGTTACTATTATTCGCGACAAGACTGCCTCGTGTTTTTAAGTCTTACCATTTTCATTGTTAGCTTCGCTTGAATACTGAGTTTGTCTTCTAAATTCTTACAAAATTAAAAGAAATACCATTTTCAACACCAAAAATTCATTTTTAACTGATTTAAGTTAAAGCAATTCTGTTAAACTCAACCACAAATGATTTTCCTGGGATTTATAGTGTCATTATTATGTCCGATCGAAGTGAGCACGGTTTTGCAGAGCAAATTCGAGAGCATTGCTATGCAATCCTCCTCCCGCTCAAGCCTGTTTAATAACAAATTCCTACCATAGTATTTTGAAACTGCACAATTCAAGCATCGCTTTTAACGTTGCAATTCCATAATTTTAAAACTCTTTGTCTTTAACTCTGCCATAGGATAATGAAATTTTTCTTTTATAATTTGAAAGCCAGATATCATCGCTTACCAAAAGCAGCACAACCTATCTCAATTTTCTGAAATTTCTCAGTGAAAGAGGAAACTGAATTTTTCGTTATCAATAACGAATATTTCTGAATTTTTTTGACATCTGGTAGGAACATGAGCCCGCATGTTCGAACCAGAAGTGTGTGTATGTAAGTTCTACTCCAATTATCATCGGGATTTCACTTTGACAAATGGGTTTGGCATTCTGTGTACAAAAATAAAGTGGATTGGAACATTGGTGAATGTCCCGCTTAAGACGTAACCCTACGTTCGACAAGGGTTTACACAGCGGCGGTTTTTCGAAAAAGGCGCCAGAGGCGGTAGCCTCATGCCTCGAGACCCTAGAGGGCCTCAAAATGTATACTACGTACATCTCAGTACTAAGCCGATGGAGAATTTACGACATTGGATAGGACAGGGGCCTTAAAGCAGTTTTGCGCCTGTGGTGCTTCAATTGTCAAAATCCGAAACTGGGTTTTCTGTAGTTGTGTCTTCGGAAATTTTTGTGAAACTCTAAGAGTAAAAAAAAATTAAATGCATTTAATAAAAACACATATTTATTTGAAAAGCATGATAATAAGATGTGCCACCTAGGCATAAACACAGTCAAACATACTGTTAATACATAACTTTAACTCACACTGATTGGTTTCTTTGAAGATGAAGAGAGTTAAAGAGAACGAAACGACAAAGCCAATCAGCAGTGTTTGAATTTGCATAAATTATTATCGTTCGCCAACGCTTGCATCCAACAACCCCCGTGAGAACGATACAAGTTTATTAATTACAATAATCCAATCTTTATTGCAACAAAACATTAAATTTTCATAAGTAACAGGCTTGGTTGACAAGTCAGAAACTAACCATATTATATCACCAGTTGGTACAAAAATTATCTACATTTCTCCACCTGAAATTAAATCTTCAACAAACTGAAACCTTACATTCACATGTCTAATCTTAGATGAAATTTTGCACAATTTCAGCAGCCGATATCTGACTTTCTATCAGTAGAAATAATACATGAGTCTATAAAAGAAATTAATTAAACTCTCAAAATATTTCGTCCTGATACACTCTGAGATATCTGAGCTACAGCATGAAGTTGTCTCATAAGTTGATAAAAAACAGATCTTAGATTCAAGTAACTAAAGAATCTCCTAGCATTAATCACTACCAGAAAAACATACACTCCAAAAAACACAACCAAAAAACTGGAAAGAGAGTTAAATACAAGCAAGCGAAACGACAGTGCCAATTAGTAGAGGTTGAATTTGCAAAAACTGCTATCGTTCGCCAACGCTTACATCCAACAGAGACTTTCATACATTTTAAGAATAAATTATTTTTATGTAATATTTTATCCAAAAGACTTTCACATCCATTTTTAAGAATGGCTCTTTTCATATTGGTATTATTTTATGCTGTTAACGTATTTCTTTGAAAATTCCTAATTAAAAACTTCATAATTCCTTCAAAACAATTATCATCTGTAATCTTATGTTTTGGTCGGATGCTAAATTAATCCAACGAAATTATATCAAATTGGAACATTTTACTAAAATTACCACTATTTTTAATCAAACATTTTAGATATATAAATAGATATATATTTAAAATTCAAAAATAGTTGAATTCTTGTGATTCAGTTTTATATATAAGCTGCTTTTAATTTAAAAGCGGTTTGTTTAAAAAAATTCATTGCTTCTTTTATCCTTCTGGATAAAGCAGACGTTGCATAATTACTCAACGGACAGCTTGGAAACTCAATGCCTACAAGTTATTCATTTTAAGATGAAATGGTAATAATACTTGATTTTTGTTGTTCAGAGAGCGATATTTTGTGTAATTTAGTAAGGATATCGGAAATTTGAAAATTTTTCAGATTAATATTCAACTTGGAGATGTAACAAAAGCTTTAAATTATAGGAACTCTGCTTCTAATTTCAATATTGGCGTAGTTAAAAATCGAAGCATACAAATGTTTCTTTTTTTTTTTCCATGAGAAGCGGACGTTTTCATTCTGCGCTGATTAGCGATCGTAGCGCCAATTGCCGGTGAGTAGTAATCCGAGATTAAGAAGGCAAAACAAGGCCGAATCTTCTTAAGTTTAGACCTCCCCAGTAGTGTAATTGCAACTTTTGTAGCCCGGATGGAGCTTTCGGAATGCCGCCCTTCCTTTACAAGTTACATAAACCTCAAAATAAAGATATTAAATTCCAGGGGATTTGATAACGCAATTCTTCATTTCACGATCCTGATCTCTGCAGAAGAGATTGTGAACTCTCTCGTCCAGCTCTTTTACATACCAGCAATTTGCCGAAAAATGGCGAAAAATATGAATTAATTACAACTAGCCGCTCTCGCCACCCTCCGGGCGGGTTTGCGACCAGTCTTAAAGTTTTAAATACTACATGAAGATCAGCGCAACAGATCATAAAACCATAATAGATTTCATATTCTTTGTAGACAACATATTCCTTTAAAATTGTAAAATCTTTCAATAAACCTCATCTAGTTATAATATTTTGCATAAATATTTCACGAATTTCGGTATCAAAATCTACAGATGCATAAATGCAGAATGAAATAGCCCCAACTAAACAGTTTCCATCACCTACAATAGGTATTTTACAATATTTTTGACACTTCATTGTGATGGAACTGTTGGGTTCTATATATTTAAATTAATATGGTAAAACCCTCAGACAGTTCGCCAATCCCAACCACCAGACCGATTTCGACATTTTTTTCATTTGTAAGTTTATGACGTCTAGATATGTCATCAATGGTCGTCTGTACCCCTCCCCCTTCCATTTTCGAACGGAATCGAAAAAACTCTTTTCCAGTGTACATTGTCTATGGGGGAAACATTTCGACAGTTCACCAGCAACAACCGCCCGACGGATTTCGACATTTTTTTTTTTAATTGGAAGGTTATGACGTCTAGATATGCCATCCTGGGTCGCCTGCCTCCCATCAACCCTCATTTTCGAACGAAATTGAAAAAACAAATAGAGAATGCATGGTGGAGAATTGTTTTTTCTATTTCGTTCAAAAATGGGGGTTTTCATTTACAGCGTGTATGGGGTTGGAAAACCTTTCTTATTTTGTTCTATGATTGGAAAACAATGCTCTCAAGGAAAGCGATTGGCACACCCTAATCTAATTTCTTCTTCTTCGTCAAAAAATACCCCAAGATATTAATTGTGGTAAATTGAACATTAAAAGATCGGAAGATTTCGGCATTTTGTGTTCGCGATATAAAAAGGGCCCTTTCCATATTTAGATAGTGAAGCTCGCTGCTTGTGTTTAAATGTCGGTGGTGGAATTTTAACTTCTTTTTTACAATAGATAAATTCTAGATGCATTACAAAATTCAGGAAAAATGAAATTTTCCCTAAAAAATATGATTTTGATCCACATTTATTACCTTAGTAAATGATAGAAAGATGTTACCTTTTTTCAAATATATGAAAGCCTCCCTAAGTGCATCTATTCACTGAGAAAATATAAAATTTTATGTTATTTAAAAACTGCTTTTTCAAATGAGCTGAATTTTGCATGGGTTTATTATATAGCTTTCTGCATCGGTTACTGTTAAAATGGAGATGGAGGTCACTCAAAAAGCTTTGAACATCAAATTTAATAATAAAATATTTTCTGTGTTCAAAATTATTTTAAAATCAAAAGTTTAGGTGCAGAATGTATATACTACTTCATACTATTACATTAAAATGTTTTAGGTCAATGACTATATTATTTGTCACGATATCAACGTAGACTAAAATTTTACTTACCATTAGAGACCTAATATTTTATTTGCTTATATTTTCGATGCAAATAAAGTTGGAATGATGCAATTTGGTATCTGTGCATAACTGTTGAAGCAGTTTTTAAATTCATTGAAAAAAGGGTGTTGCCATTGGAAATTTTGAAGTTAGTGCAATTATAAATATGTAGACGACCCCTTATGAAATTTTTAGATATGGAATCGTATAGTAGACGTTATATCCTGATATTTGGTACCTTTTGTTTTAATTTCTGATGAACAATGGCAGAATATTGCTGGGTGTTTCGTTTATTTTATTTTTCGCGACTGTACACATGCCAGTCTAATAAAAATTTATGTGGTGTCGAAAAAAACTTTTTCTCACGTAATAGCGAATATCTCAGTAAAATGGAAAAAAAAATGTCACAAATTTAAAAATATTTCAAAGAATATAAGTTCTATTTAGAAGAATTATTTTGTCAAGGAAGAATTCAGAAAAATAACACGTTTTCTTTCTAAATTTCTTCTTTCTTCAGCTACTACAACAAATTTAACACTTTAATTTGGTAAGTAAGCAGTAAGGTCTTATAATAAATGCCATATATTCAAAATAATGTCGAATGCCTTTATTGAACAGACACTATAGGTACTGAAAGGTTTGGAAATTTATAACATATGTAACAAATAGTGTTTAAAATCCAGACAGGTTAGTCAAATATAGAATTAAAGCATTCAATATGAAAAGGTGTAATAAAAAACCAAGTGTGGCCATTCATTGCACTAATTTCGTCTAAACAAAGAATAATCGAAACATTGCGAATCCTAATTTAAATGTATTTCATTTATTACCACTATTTTCATTGAACAAAAAAAATTTACGTGTAAGTATGTAGATAATTAAAATATTCATATAAGTGTTCTGAAATGCATATAGAAACAATTTCGTTGGAAGGATTCAATAGCTCGCTTTTTCAGCACTGTTAAAAGAAAATATTTGTTTTTAATTTGTAGTATCAAAGATCTGCTTTATTTTCTCCATATTTTTTTACCAGCAAATCTATTTGTTAAACTGCGACGATCTCTCAAAAAAGAGAAAAAACTGAGTTATTTCGCGGATTTTCAAGCTGGGCATTCTCGAGTAGTCAAATCCATCCCATTTGGCCCAAAGTTTATTTCCAATCTATTTAAGTCGATTGATTTTGACAGCTTATTCACAGATGCTCCAAAGCGCACTACTGCCGCTTCGATTCCCCCTACTCCTCCCGCCAGACTGACTCTCTCCCATATTCCTCCTCCCCATATGGGGTATTTTCGCGTTCCAGAGAGAGCACCCTCCCCTCTCCGTCTTGATTTCTCCAGACTAACCTCAACTCCCATGCACTTTCCTGAATTGACATTTGAAAAATCGAGTTAATACAGATTTTGATGTAAAGAAGAGCAGTTAAATAAACAAAAATTACATAATCATTCAGACTAATTTCCTTGGAAAACAGAAATTTTAGTGTTAATATGCGATAATTAACCCCTGAATTACATGAAGCAGTCGGATGCTTTCTGATGGACTGTGCTACAAGTTTAAATTTTAACTGATTAAAAATTATTCATTTATATTGATACATTTTTTTTAGGTTAATTTACAAAACAAAAACGAGCTTTTTATAGTTCGAAAAATTACAGAGTAGATGAAATTTCGCGAACAAATCACGAGTTTACGCGTATTTTACGCATAATCTGTCAGGAATGGACCACAAGAAATTCGAGTTTTCCACCAAACTTACATGAGTAAGCTCGTGATGCGTCAGCAATGTTTTAAATTGAGATATATGCTCTAAAGCTATCGAGATACATGCATTGATTCCAAAAGTTAAGCATAATTCGTAAGATGAGAAACATTTAGAGTTAATATATATAAAAATTTAGAAATCATTTGTTGGGAATCGTGGAAAATACAATCGTCTTAACTCACATTTTACAGAGAAGATTGGGTTACGAGGGCATTTAGGGGGAACAGACAGAAAGTTGTGAACGAGAAAATGGTTTGGACTTTGTTATGAAATGGATGAATTGTAATCTTCATCAATGGTTTTGTTTGCTGTGTGCAGTACTTACATGCCTTTTCGTAACTATAGCGCGTATTTTCATGAAAATAGAAAGATTTTCCCCCATAACCCCATATTTTTCCGCATGTTTTTTGGTTATAACAGTTATAACAAGTAGAGTTTTCAACCAAATAATTAAAAACATACAGAGTGCATAAGAATATGCCAGTGAAACATTGTATTAAAATTTGAAGTAAATACTTGGAATATTCAAGGAAATATGAATATTTGTAATTTTTATCTGCGCATGTGCGAAACATAGAGTAATTTTTCTTTCAAATTTTCAAAACCAGATATATAGAGTAGGTTATATAAAAATCCCATTGAATCCCATCAAGATTCTGAAAGATATTGTCATTATAACGAGTAGAATTTCCAATGCTATCTAAGAGAAGCTAAATTATGAGGGTTTTCCTCAATTTTATAATTTTTTAAACAGTAATATTAAATTGTATGATTGCCGAATATCCTGAATACACCCATGCATACTTCTAAATTAGACACAAATTTAAATCGCATTACGACGATTACTATTTGGATACTCAATTTAAAAATATTCAATTTCTTTAAAAACCCTCATCATTTTGTTTCTCTTCGAGAACAAAAGAATTTCAGGCCGCTGCAATGCCTATATCTTTCTGAAACTTGGCGGCATTCAACTGGAATTTTTATATAAGCGGCCTTATATTTCTTCGCTTAACAAGCAACACCACCTATTGTTTAGCAACGGATTCGAAAACGCTCCGCGCTTTTGCGCATGTGCCGGGCGGAGTTATTTTGATCGAAATAGGGGGGAAGTGAAGAATGAAAGGGTGATGTTTGCATTTTACTGAGCGTGATCTAACAAAGAACTCCGGAAATGCGCTTATATGACTCATTGCCTGACACCCCTTTCCGGTGTAAAATCGTCCAAAAGAGGTAGTCTCGGAATCCATTGCTGAACAGTATCTGAATTTTTTGAAATTTTAAAGAGGAAGAAAAACTTATCTAATTCCTTGCAGTACCTGAAAAATGAATCAAAGGAAAAATAAAATAAGGAAATATAAAAAAGAAGATTTTTCAGTCACTGAAACATCCATTATCATCATCCTCGCATAGCAAGTAGGTTTCGAACTTTCACAAACTTAAATAATCAAGCCTAACGAATGTTTTGATGTCCCTTGAGATATATTTTATGGAAAAATTAAGTTTAATACGTTTTGTTAATCTATTAAAATAATGATTTATAAGAAATAATTTATAATAAAATAATTTATATTATTAATTTCTGTTGATGTTGTAAAATTGCTCCAATTTATTCAGACATTATCTGTAGGGAATTTTGTAATCCAATATTTTGATAAAATTTTCGCAAAACGATTGGAGACAAGAATGAATTTTTATCTCTACCTTTTACTATACTTTTATCGAATTCAACATTTTAATGCAAAAATATAATTTTTCTGAATGATGTTACAATACTTATGAAACAAATTAAATAAATTCTTTGCAAATTTAGAAATGCTACTGCATATCTTAAATTGTATAGAATTTGAATTTCTCATTGTTAACGTAAAGTTTTGTGGTCCTTTTTCGTCTTTTCATTTGGTTGATAATGGTATAAGTATTTGACAATTTTGGAATACAAAGGCTGTTTGCTGTTACTTTTGATCAAAGTTATTTTAATAAGGGTTATAAATATAAGTACTGTTAACCCGTGTCGAATCGAGTGCGGATTTGCTGCAAGCGATTCTGAAAAAAACGCATAACCTTAATTTTTACCCTTTAATTTGAACAACATCTTTCCCTAGAAATTTAACTTTGTGGAAAGTGATTTTCCTTTGTGCGCAATGTATTTAAGATGTACACCTGCTGTAGCAAGGGCTACATCTTAAAGTAAGTTATAGAGGGTTGTATCTTTGTGAAATATACTTTCATTTTAAGAAATAATTACTATTTTTATGTAATGTTTTATCTGCACGAATTTCAAATCCATTTTAAGAATTACTCTTTTCATTGGTATTAGATTAGACTTTTAACATATTTATTTGATGATTCCTAATTAAAAACTTTATAATTGCTGCAATAGCATAGATTATCCTGTCTATGATCAGATAAAATCTAAACTAAATGAATCCCAATTTTAAAATTCTACTTAAATTACCACTATATTTAATAATATGTTTTATTTATATAAATTTTCATTCCTTCCTAAATACGGATATTATAGAAGTATAGGTTTCTATATTTTGAAACTGCCTTTACATTAAAAGCGGCTTGATTAATTTGAAAAAAAATTATCTTCTTCTTTTATGTCTAGGAGAAAGAAGATTTTGCATCGCCACTCAACGGACAGCACGGAATCTCACTGATTTTAAGATATAGTTTCAGAACGAAATGGGAATCATACTGGATTTTCGTCACTGTTCCGAGAACAATGTTTTGCGTAATGCAGTAAGTCAATGGGACATTTAAAGATTTATCTGTATATAACTTGGAGATATATCCATAGCCCTAAATGTGGAGTAACTTTGCTTCTAAATTCAAGATTGGTGTAGTTAAAGTTATTTAAAATTCTCAAACAGTAAGTTCTGGTATTAAAACTATTGATTGAAAAACTATTTTTACACCACTTTAAAATACTAACCACTTTATAATACTAAAAAAATTGAATAATTGGTTGAGATTTATTGTGATTTTTCACTTTGTTATATTTTTTCTTTGTAAGTCGTTAGTGTATTGTTATTTTCTAATTCTTTGTTTATTAATGCTTTATTAAAATTAACCTCTTTATCTTATAAAATATTGTTTTATATATAAATATTTAAACTGTTATTATTTAAATTTTATATAAAAAAGTAGTGTTATGAATATATTTATAAAGAAAACGTTTTCGAAATATATGATGACCCCCACCTTTAAGTAACATCGTTTTATAGTGAAAATCAAAAATATAATGTAACTTTATTATTACGAATAAGCTGAACTATTACTATTAACAATAACTTTATTATTACCAGTAAGTTTAAACTATTATTAAGAATGAGCTGAAATTGTGAATAGGCTTATGAATTAATCTTCTGAATCTATTACTCTTAAACTTTTAAAGTGTTCCTCAAAAATTTAAAGCATCAAATTTGATAAAATATTTTTTGCAATCAGTTAAACTTTAGGTTGGATAACCCTTATGTTACCTCTGTTGGTTGTTTGGTCATGGATTGGACCAGTTTGGTTGTTTCATAAGAAGAAATCTTATTCCATTCTGTTATAATCACTCTTTTAAACATATCTATCGAGTTTATGCCCATGTTGGTGAATCTTGCATTTCATTAAGTTCCATAAAGGTTCGATAAGGTTTAAGTCCGGCGATAGCGGATGAGAATGTAACTGATTTGTAATACTGTACGGGAGCCACAGATTTACATTACGGACAGTGTGTTTAGAATCATTGTCATGCATAAACCGAAAGTCATCTCCAAGGTTCAAATGCTGTGCGTTCAGTTCCAAATTTTCTTTTCAAATGCACAAGTACATCCCCCATATGATCTAATATTGAGTCTAAAAAGGTGAAACAACCTACGCCACCGGCGTCTATACATACCTAACATCCACCATGCTTAACTGTAGGTACGAGATACTGCTTCTAAAAAACCGTACCTTGCCCTCTCCACACCATCTTACGCATTTTATGCTAAAGATACAATACTCATTCTCGTTAATTTTTTGTCCATACTGTGGGGCCTTATTAAAATGCTCATTTCGACAATCTAGACGCTTTTGTGCATTCTAGAAGCTACACGGCGATGACAACCAGCCTTTTTCAAATTTTTCCGTATGACGTCTTCATGAAGAGGTTTTTCAAATCTCTTTCTAATGTCAATAGCAGTTTGAGAAGCAGTAATCCTTGGAATTAGACGTACGACTTGAAGATGTATTTTTTTTTCACGTGCAATTTACATGGCTTTCAGATAATAGATTTCAATGAATTGTAATTACAAATCACTCTTTGAATAGAGGAATGAGTTTTCTTCCAACAATCTTAACAATTTCTCGAAGAATTTTGAATTCATTCCTTACTTTTAAGATATTCTTCCAGTTTTCTGGAGAAAAATATTTTCCTTTCAAACCTGTTTATCACAATTTATCTTCCAGAAATGAAGAAAATGCAATATTTTAAGTACCGAAAAAAATAAATGTTTGCTAGTGAATCGAAGCTTAATTTGCAAATATCCTTTCATTATTTAGTTTACACAAACTCTTCTGATAGCTAATTATGCTATTTTTAAGTTTAATTAATTTTAAAAAAGTAACATATGTTTTATTTTTGTAATTGTTGTTAAAAGGTAATGAATCTTTTAATGAATATAATAAATAAAAATTTAATTCTTATTATCAGAAGAAAATGCGTTTTTTTATTCTTGAATATTTTCTATTCGTTTGTACTGAGACTTTTTCTAGTAAGTAGAATTTTGACACTGATTTGAAATTTATATCCAGGTACTCAAAGAAATTACTCTGAGAAAAGTAATGTTTTCCCTCTCTGCTCTTTTGTAGGTAACTTCCTGGTCTGTAATTGCCCCATGAACTGGATTACACGCCGTATGAGTAAAACTACCAAATTAGTCGCCCATATTTTCGCTTCGAGGGAAGCAGAATTTCAAGAGCTCAAACCCAAACTCGCCTTCATTACGCAATGAAGTTATGATTGCGGTCTTAATAATAAAATCTTACTTTCACATGGAAATATGCTCGAAGAAACATTAAATCATTTGATCTGTTCATGAATGAACATTTGCTATTTCATATGTATTCGTTGTAATAAACGATTTCTTCATCACAAAATACATTTTCATGTAAAACCAGAAAGATATGATTTTTATGTATTTCCCAGACACATTGTAACGTACTGAAGCCAAGTGTTATCTGGACAAGTATGCACTTGCGCAGCCATATAATCTAGGATAAATATTTGATAGCAAAATACATATAGAGAAAATATTTACAGTTCCTATAAATAGGCTCAGATTAGAGATTAGTCATAGTGAATATCACACGAATCCGTGCCCGCTAGACATACGTCTGGACGGAGCTTCTGCCATAATACATTCGATTTCTCCATAACCAGTCGCAAAAAGTAAAAAGTCCTCAACTCCCAGAGTTTTATGGCACGCTATCACAGTCGGGCATCAATTACATGTGGTCATTTGATGGCCAGTGTACATCTGGAACGCATCAGTAAAATATCCGAGAAAGCAATGTACCATAATTTCCCATTTACGGATGGTTTGCTAAACGACTGCGATACAGTGTGGTAGACACACCGAATCTATAAATACTTTGCACAGAGCGAGCGGTCACAAATAAAGCGAAATCTGAAATGGGACAAAATCTTGTTATTAGATGCAATCACAGAGATACAGGTTACACCAGAGAATCTATCTCTGAGATACCCTGTATCTGTGTGGTGTCAGAAAGAGTGACATATCGTCACTCAGAGTGCAAATGATCGTGAATCAAAACTTCTATATGGTTGAAATTCACTAATTGGTGCCCATTCTTATCCCGTATGCTCATTAATTAATGTCACATTTCAATGCCTTTTCATTGCATTGTTTATTGTAGCAGTCATCTTGGTTTTTGGTCTTGCCGACTTTACATTAGTTTGCGATATGAAAGAGTAACGACTTATGGATTTCAACCAAATGGAATTTTTTTTTATCTATTTGGTTCGTCCAGAAAGTAATTTTTCAGGAGGCCGTAAAGAGACAGAAAACGTAATTAAATAGAAAAATTTACTGTAATGTATACTGCATTCTTTCAATTGCCTCTCAGTATCAGAATTAGCGGAATTGAAACACGTGTCACACCTTGAGACCAATTTCTGTATATACCGGTGTCGAAGAAATCCTCCGCCTGAGAGAGGAACTAGCGTGTGACACCCATTTGTACGCCGTCGTCACTGGGAAATGCTTCCATGAAAGGAACCTTTTCAATTGTTGAAACAGATGGTAGTTGCTGAGAACAAGATCGGGACTATAGGCAGGATGGTCCAAGGCCTCACGCAGTTGCGTGCACAGAGACGCAACTGCTGCAGCGGTTAATGTGTGAAAATGAATTCTTATCCTTTGGAATAGATACAACTCTGTCTAACGAACTGGCGCATTTTGAAAAGTTTTTGTAATCTATAAGGTAAATTTTATTTAAAATATTATTTTAATTTTAGAAAATATTTTATAGAAAAAATTTTATACAGGAAATCAATCGTATAAATTTCATAAAAATTCGATATTTTTTGGGGTACTGAAGTTTGGCGCTACATTCTTAGCTCTATTAAATTGAACGCATCTCTTTTCATTTTATTTGAAACACTTTTTACTTTTTGAAATGAAATAAAAAATTAATTTCTTTAAATTCATATTCAACAGAATGAGTAATGATTTTAATCAGTGATCTAATCTCATTCGTTATCTTTACAAATACTGTGACTATTAATTACTAAATTATTTCCTCATATTTAATTCAATAAAAGTAAGACATCGATTAAAAATAAGATGTTTTGTAACAACATAAGCGCCATTTCTGGTTATTTAATATGTGTTAATTTTTGCTTTATACTTCCTTCTTAAAATTTTTGCATTTTCGTGCTTGTCGTGTTCATTAAAGATTTGGTTGAAATGTTGACAATGCATTCTTTTAGAGAGGTTGCTTTACGAATTAATTTCGGTGTTGGACATAAACCATTTTGCATTAGAGATTGACCGAATTACAGAGTGATATTGAACCTCAATTATTTTAATGTTGGTTTTAGCTTATAACCCCAGATCAGACAGGCATATATTAAATTGGGAGGCAAATAGGTGTTGTAAACAAGTTACTTCGTTTCCCTAGGCATTCTAGATTTCCGAGATGTTAAAAGATGATGGGAATTTTGATTTAATTCACATTTTGATTAAAATAAAAACATTTAAAATCAGCAGTTTAAATTTTGAAGTTATTTTGAAATTTCCAGAATTTGACGGTATTTTTTTTAATCGGGGCTAAAACAAGTTTCTCTTATATTCCTTTCTTTTCGAAAAAAGCCTTCAGGAGGTTCTGAGCATATGGTAGCAGCAGAAATTTTTCACTATTAGAAGAAAACCTCCCCCTCTCACACCCTTGAAATGTCCAACAAAAGTTACGTCGCCCCACCTGGATGAATGGTAAAACTGGTAGTGGCAGAAACAGGTTGATCTTATCTTTTGTATAGAGCAGGACAACATGTAAAGGTCTTAAAGCACCGATAAATCGAGCTGACTCAGAAAATTATAAATTTCCATCACTCTTTGCTGCACAAATTTTGAAAGCAGATGAATTTCTTCCCCGATCAGTGGGGAGTACTTACAAAGTGTTGCCAAATGAACTCTACTGTCCTTCAGTGCAAAGTGTGCTTCCTACTCGTGTTTGCAGGCATTGCGGTTTGTATTTTGCATCCAATGTCATGTTGAAGAAACGCATAATTGGTGTGCATATAATCACTGGAAGTGTCAAACAGAAGTTGGTAGAGTTGGACCGCTTCGAATATCTGCGCGCAGACAAGAACTCATGGCTGTAATTAGTTTCACCGACAATGTGGAATTTACAGATTGGGTGGATGAAGGCAACATTGACATTAAAGGGCTTACTATCCCCGAGGATGAGAGCGATGTCAAAAAGCCCGTGTACTCGATGAACTAGCACATATCTTCTCCATGGGAGAAAGAGTCGTAGTAGTAAATGATTCCGAGTAATTTCTATTTTATGATTGTGTATATAATTTTATAAATCTTCATATAAATTAATGTGACAAATGAAATGAAATGGCAATTCCATTAAGTAAAACTAATATTGAGACGTTTTTTTAAAAAATTCAATCTGTTAAAGAGTATTTTGTATTCATAAAGTAAAGATAAAATTTAAAGCAAAATATTTCAAATTCCAAAATACTACTGTTTTCAATTGCTCTTTTATATTAATATTTCATTACTATTGTATATTAATTAAGTTTTTTGTTGTAAACCTTAATCTTATTTCATACAAAATAAGTACACATATAATCATTATTATTTTTCTGGTCACAAATGTCATTAAAACACATAGTTAAAGTTTAAAAGTAAAATTTAAAATATGATCTATAACGTAGTGCTTTGTTTCTGAACTGCAAGTATATGTTCATGTAATATACGTGACATGAGATAAGGGGGGATTGGGTATAGTGAAGTGTGACACTTTGTGACA
>BGPR01008424.1:11675-54617 GCA_013235015.1 Araneus ventricosus | reverse complement strand
TTTCCTAACATCAAAATTCCTCCTCACTAAAAAATCGTTACCAGAAAGATTTTTAAAATTTGCATTTGGTAAAATATAATTAAAAAGAAGGGGAAGAGAAAAAAATTCTAAGTTCGTGCAAGAGATACGAAATTAAAAACCAACCGCTTTAACTTAAAAGAAATTTTGAATTCTAAAATGAAATTTTGGTTGAAGCAGATTTCTGCCTTTTAAAGGTGAATTCGAAATTTATAGAAAAATTATGAATTATAACAATACCTTAATCAGCAAATTTCTCGGATATGAAAAGAGACAGAATGAAATCGAGTTAAATGATGATAAACTTATTTACAAGAATAACTGAAGCTTATATTTATCATGCATAAGCAAAATTAATTTAATCAGAAGAAAATTAATTCGGACTTTTACATATTTTTAAGAATGCACTATTAAAAAAATTTAAAATATAAATAAACGAATGAAAAATGATTTTTGCATTGTGTACTGCTTTATAAAGAATTTTTTCCATTAGTGCAAATACAATTTATATTCTCTATATTTATCCATGAATCACTTAATTTTTGTTACAATGCTCAGAAAAAATTATTTTTCTGAGCATTGAGCTGAGCTTATATTTATCCTTCATAAGCTAAATTAATTTGACCAAAAGAAAATTAATTCTGACTTTTCCATATTTCTAAAAATACACTACTACAAAATTAAGAAAGAAATAAAAACACGAATGAAAACTGTCTGTTGAATTTGTTCTGCGTTATAATGAATTTTTTTTCATCAGTAAAAATAAATTTTAAATTCTCTATATTTATCTACGATTCACTTTAATTAATGTTTCAATGCTCAGAAAAAAAAATTTTCTTAACCTTCTGAAAGAGCACGGAAGCAACTCTATCTTTCAATGCAACTATTCTGAATTCAATTATTTTATTCTGAAAATGTGATTTTGGAAGCTACTGTTTATAGGTGGTTAGCATTTATTTTTAAATGCAATTTAAAACTTACTAACAGGAAAAAAAAGACCGTTTTCATCCCTTGCATGACATATCAAATTATAACTCAAAGGAAAAAAAGACGCTAAAATAAGTTTTTCAGTTCTGGAATTTATTAATAGTTCTACTTTTTATACTTTCTTAAATTTGTCAGTTGCCTTTGATTTGACTGTCCACAGCTCTTTCGAATGAACTTTGAAGCTTTTGTTTCTATTATAAAGCAGTAAGCAGACTTTGATATTTTTTCTCTGAAATTTTGAAATATGAATTCAGTAGAGCATAACAACTGGGGACTAGATGTTTTCGAATAACTGATCATTCATGAAAAAATGTACGTGTCTTAGGAGAAATATGAAACAAGGAAGCGGTGATATTAAACACAAAACTGTATACGGAGTGTCCATACTTATCGTAGTCTAATTGCTAATTTCTAAACAGTTAGAGATAGACATATAGTTCCAATTGAAAAAATACTTTAAATGAGAGGAAAATTTATATTTTATGTTTTTTGAGTCTATAAATACATTTCTGAAAAAGTTACGAATTCTAATTTTTTATACGTTCCCCCGGTCCTATCAGTCATATTTAGTAAAATATTTTTCACACACTAGCATTTTAAACAAAAAACGTGTCACTCATCTGCGACTAAAACTGATCGAGTTATTGAGCTTTGAACATCGCTGACTTAGACCACTTTACACCATTTGAATAGCTGCCTCGAAGACGATCCACCAATCTGTGCGTAACATTTACTCGTCGAGGTCGCTGATTGGTTTAAAATTATGAAATTGAATGCTCCATAACTTGGTTAGTTCTACTCGCAGAAGAGTGGAACTTTTTTTGTTTAAAATGTTATTATGTGAAGAATATTTTACTAAATATGACTGATAGGACTGGGGGACCGCATAAAAAATCAGAATTCGTAACACCTTCAGAAATATATTAAAACTCAAAAAATATGAAATATAATTCTTTCTTTCTTTTAAAGCATTTTTGCAATTGGAACTATATGTCTATCTCTGACGGTTTAGAAATCAGCTATTAGACTACGATAGGTGTAGACACGATATATATTTTGTACCATACGTCTTACAATATAAACCTAACAAAAAATAGTAGTACTTTAAAGTAGTTCTATAGGTTAGAAAAAAAGTCCAAATTTTTATTTTGCTTCAGAACTGAAACACGTTTTCGTTCCGCTAAAACTCGTACACGTTTAAAAGAACAGCAAATGGACAGCATCACATTCTTCTTGTTGTTATATCCACTTCATAGCCGTCTGAAGACTGTAAAAAGCTTCTTTACTGGATTGTCTTTTTCCAGCACGTTCATTGCCATTAGATTCTTCCTCATCGTCGCAACAGTCTTGGTCGTAGATGGCCCCGGCAATGGTCATCGTCCTTCAGTACTTTAGAGCCAGGGTCATCGGCATCACATTCCAGCCAGACTTTAGTGGTTTCTATGTTGCATTCTTCAATTCATGAATCAGCACAGCCAGTTCTGAATTTGAATTTGAAAACTATGACGCTTTCGGTCAAACGATGTTTCGGTTGATCGGTATTCGGATAATCGATGCCCTACTATATATACCTTGTAGAACACATAGCAAAGGAGTTAAAATTGTATCAATTGGAAGTTATTCATTTGTATGCTTGTTCCCAAACTTCATGCTGACAAATAAAATTTATCCTGATATGAATATTTATTACAAATTTGTTTTCTTACCTACAACGTATACATAAGGCATTAAAATCATCAAAATAATTTCAACTTCAAACTTTTAAGCAATGTAGTCATAAAAATAATCGACTTTAGAATGCATTTCGTTGTAATTGGTCTCATTTCTGCCGAAAAACATTCTAGAATTATGTCTGTATGTCAGTCTATTACGTGTGAAAAATATAACTGAAAAACGCAACGTTAAAAATTATATTTCTTTCTTAGACTAAAATTGTAGATCTATATTAAATTTTAGTCATTTTATTAATGGAAAGAATTAATTTATCAAAAAACATATTGTATTTAAAAAACCTACATTTATAAGTATGATATATGCTAAGATATTTTAGCAATGGTATCCCCATTCCCCTTCGATGAAAATTTTGCTAGCATGTTTGATTGCAGTGTATGTTTACTTGCACGTTGCCACTGGCATCTGAGGAAAATTCTGTATACATATTTAATGATTTTATATCATTATTCTGCATTTTCCCTTAATCTATTTAATACTTTAATTTAATAACAGAACAATGAAAATTATATTACGCTAAATTACCAGCTATATTCAAACTTATTCAGGTGTTTGCTTTTACCCTTGATTCTTAATTACATATTATTTCTGTTTGTTTCAATTTAGCTATACTCATACTATCAGTTTCGAATGGACATTCTTCTCTGTTTTGCTTCTATAAATGCTTATAACAACATATGAGATAGATTTTATGCTTCAGTTAGATACACATATAATAGACTAGATACACATATACACTTAAATACACATATAATACACCAATATTATTAATCGGTCATTCTTATTAGGATGTATACAAGGACGTCCGAAAAAACCAATTTTAATTTATTATTGCAATGAGCACTATCAACACTTTTTTGTGAATTCTTTCAGTTGCTCTTCTATAGTTTCAGAATATATAAAAGTGAACAAAAATCAGTTAAAATTGTTGTGATTACGAATATACTAATAAAGAAATTAGAATTCGAAATACTAAACAGAAAGTAAGCCCTGAATATTTGCATTAACCTTGTGAATCGTTTAATGGATGCCAATAAACATTTCGATAAACAATGGATGTACAAAAAGACTCAAGTTTTCTAACTCATTTGAGTTAAAATACAAACTTCAACTATATGTAGTTTAAAAAGACTGAGGTTTTCTTAAATCTGAAATTGCATAAAAGTACAACTTTCAACCAGATCAGGAGTTGAAAGTTCAGTAATTAATTAAATAAAAATACAGGGTGGTCAAAAGATATTGAACCCATTTCAAAAAATTAAAAAAAAATACATTAATAATGTTACAGTATGGTATTTTTCTAAATGAGAGCGCGTTTTAAAAAGTTTCTTTCAGATAAGTAACTCGTAGTTACGGTGGCCTACTTGGTCGTAGATTAGTGGACATCTCCCATTTTTGAGAACCATTATCTGCGAAAATATTAAAGCTAGAAGAAAAATAAAAGCTTGTATTTGTAGGGAATTTTACACTCTTTAATTTGTTAAACAAATTGTAATTCGAAAACTGAATATGTTTCGAGATATTGAAGAAAAAACTAAAAAGCGAAACCAGATGACGGGCATCGTTTTCTGCTGTTCTTTAGCCTTTGCATATGGAATTCTCTCTGTATATATCGCCTCTTAGAACGCCGCCTTACCTATCTCAAAAAAACTTTTTTATTTGCTCTCTCAGGTAAACCTGGAGTTTACTGTGCCGGCCTGCTTCTCGCCAATTCTTCTTGGCGCAATTTCATGTGCCGTCGCCAAATACTGTTTTGGATGTGTAGTACGCTTTTTATTGCTCTTGCGCATGCGTCACCTGAAAACGAGAGATTGAGCACGCAATGCCTGCGGCATTTCAAGTGTGTACCGGGCAAATTTTTGAACTTAAAAAAACATCAGCGGCTTCGCTTTCAGCATAGCAGGAAACTAGTAGCTCCGCTTTTTCATTGAATGTTAGGAATCCACGTTTTTTAAAAAATTCCGAAAACGAGAATTTCCGCACGCAATGCCTGCGGCATTTCAAGCAAGTATCGGGCAAATTTTTCAACTTAAAAAAACATTAGCGGCTTCGCTTTCAGCATAGCGGAATAATCGTAGCTTCGCTTATTAATTGAGAAACGAAACACACAGAATAACATACACGGTACTGAACCGATATTCCATCCGAAAAATTCCAAACGAAGTTTTATTCGAATTCGAATTTATCGACCAATTGCTTCTAAGAGTTGAACAAAACTGTCCAATCGAAACGTATCGCAATATAGCCTGATAAGCAAAACACCGTTGAAAGGATAAATTGGCGCGTATGCGCGCTTTTCACTCGTTAAAAACTTCTAGAAGCAACCAAAACAAATGTTCTCTCATCGCCGTTCTTGGCGGCAAAGATTTGGCGATCTTAAGAGGAACGAAGTAGACGGACACCGCAAACTCCAGGTTAACCCTCTCTCATCTAAAAAACCGTAGTTGTAACATTATTAGGTTTTTTATTTAATTTTTGAAACGGGATCAATATTTTATGACCACCCTGTATTTCAAAATCTTTGGCTGAATTCAAGATAAGAACTTGGCAAAATCAAGCCATATGAAAGAGGCAGCTTTCATAAGTTAGCAGTATTGAAAGGGCCAATTAATTATAAACGATAAGCGAACTTTGATAAATTATCCACCAAATGAGTTATATCTGAATAGTATTTCATTACTTTGGACTAGCGTTTTCTGCATTAAGTTCGCTGATGACTTAAAAGCATTTAGACACCAGTTCTGTAATCATTAAAGCTGAGTATGTGTCTATTACGTGCTTTAATGTAGCCTCAGCATACGATTAAGGTTACATTAGGGTACAGCCAGCTCTTCAACTGACTCACATTTAATTAATCTACGAGTTTCGACAACTCAATATGTTTTACAAAATCGTACGTTTAATTATAGATTTCGAAATTGTGAAATTTTAAAATAGCCTCTATTCTTTCGTTATCGACAGAAAAAAAATAATCTGTTTCTAAAACGAAAGATGAGATTCAGTTGGTCTCATGGCATCTTGGTGCCATTATCTAATTACAGAAATAGTTAGTTAATAGTAGTTAATAGTTCTAGTTACAGAAATTTACATTCTAACGGTTATTAAAGTAATATTGTGAAATAGATTAAAATGTAAAAGTTTTTCTGTATCATATGTTAAATATTGGCTAGTTTCTCGTCTTAGATAATGCTATGAAAGCTATAGATATTCTGAGAATAAATAAAATATTTTTGATTTAAAAAATATTGTTTTATTAATTACGAACTATATTCACTTAAATTATTTATAAATCAGTCCGGTGGAATCTTTATTGGTACTCAGGCATTATATATTAGAAATCCATTATTTTTTAAGTTTTTCTAGTCAGTTTTGAAGTTTATTTTTTAAATTTAAGGTAAATACTAGGATAGTTCAGATTTACGATAAATATTTTTAATTTGATATTTATAGTAGAGCTTTAACTTTCATATTTTTCATTGTTTCAGGAAGAAAGCTTTGAAAATTATGAAATAATATAATTCGTATAATAATGGAATTTCCGGCAGTTTTGTCACACTATAGCACTTTTTTTATATAATAAAAGAAATGTTCCGGCGAAGTTATTTGTTAAGCAGTAGCCTGGAATTAACTCAGTCATTAATGTTTTCAGAATTATGCATGCATAAAAACTAAGTGGAGAATTTTTGTTTTTTTTTTTCATCTGTTGTTTTATCTAATTATCAATGTTTGATCATTTATTAAGTTCTGAAATCGTATTGTTTGATTTTTAAAAAGGAAATGCTATATTTTAAATAATGTTCAGTTCAAAATGTTTAAAAATTATTATTAATTATTATTCAATTAAAATAGGAAAGAATAATAACAAATACTCTCAGCAGCATCTTTAGAAATAAAGTAATTTCCTATTTGCTCTATCAAAAAACCATTTATAATTTATGTACACAGAAGAAAAAGATGCTTATAAGGACAACTGTTCTTAAATAAAATGGTCTTTACCCCTCCAATTGCTAAATTTTTCATTCGCTGTTTAGATACAAATAGTGCAAATACTTTTTAAATGAAGCGACTTGCTCTTTATGTGAAATGCCATAACAGTAAAAGGCAATTCAGTGATGTAAGTGGTAATCTCAAAAGCAAGTGGGCAGAAAATCAACGAATTTCAGCAGATATACGCAACTGGAGGGTAAATGAACATTTGGTAAACATTTACGTAAGGCAATGTATGAAATTAGATTAACATACATCTATATCATGGAATTAGTATAAAAGCAATTTCATTTAATTATTTAAAACAAATAAACTATTTTTCATGCATTTTTATAAGTAATAAAATGTCCAATATTTTATTTTCATATTTTCGTTTAGGTTTTGTAAGTTAACCAAAGGGAAAAAACGACCATGATACATGTTCATGAAAGAAAAATACAGTGTCATGCTTATGAAAGCAATTAAGTATACAGAGTAATTATGTCGAGTACTTTTAACGTTGACAATTTTTCTCTGTTTATTTAATGCGTGCTAACTTAGTATTAATGTACCGTGAAGTTGAACTCGCTGTGGGATGCAAGATAAGTAAATTCAAATTACTGTGTGGTTTCAAGCTGAATAATCAAGCATGCTTAAAATTTCATTATTTAATGTAGCAGAAAAATATATATTGTGTTCTTTTTATCAGGGTTAATTGTAATACATGAACACTATTTAATTTGAAACCATTTATATTATTTGATTAGAATATAAACATCTGCATGGTAGGCAATTTCTTAAATTTTTCCATTTGTGACTTCTTTTTAGTTTAAAGCATTTTCGCGATCCTGTTTTCAACAGAAAAAAATATACTGTAACTCGAAAATTGCAAAATAAGAAAGAAAATTAACGCTAATTAATGATAAATAGAAACAAATTTAATACGAAATATGTATTCACCAAGTTTTCACAAAATGTTTTGAATTGAGATAATTTTCTACCTTACTTTTGATAACAAATGTATAGTAAAAGAATTTAAAAGTTTTCGTGACATCAGTATTGTTCTATTGTACCCCATTTGTGTTGTCGTCACATAGGTGAAGGAGCAATGATATTTCGTCAACCCTCTGATAATTTATCCCGTGATTTCCGCGGGTTGGAAGCAATTATTTTCTTCTGCTTCCGTCTATTTTCACAGGCTAATGTGTTTACTTAGCACTTTTATAGCGTTCAATTAAACCCCAAATAGCATGTACGCTTGTAACAAGTGTGCTTTTTCTTGATATTATCTTGTCTTGACAAACTTGATGTGGCAACTTTGCAGCAAACTTCCTGCAGATTAATAAAGCATAATCGACAAACCCACTTGCAAAACAAGTTTGCTTTTAAGTAGTTATGATAAACTTCGCACCATAATTGCAAAACAAGTTTGATGCAAGGTTGATACAGCACACTTACACACCACGACCTGGATGCAGTTGTATATATCTGGTTTTGATCTTTGTCTCTGCTTTAAAAAACATCTGATTTTTAATAGCATCTACTAGACCGTCGTTCTTTTTATTAATTCAATAAATCAATGAAAATTTGTAAAAAACTGACTAAGTCCTTTTATAAAAAAAATTGGAAAAATTCTCCGTCTTTTTACTAAATATAGAACTCGCACTTTAAAGAAAACTATATATCGCCTTTTTCTTAATGTTGAAATTTTAACGTTCATAAACAAAATTAAACCTAAAAAATAGTCAATTTTTGTTGAAAAATAATAACTTACATTTTGTCCCATATATTTAAAACTAATTTTACTAAACTAACTACTTTTTTAACCAACTACTTTTACTAAACTACTAAAAACTAACTACTTTTGAACCCTAATTTCATAATTTATTCTAATAGCGAAATGTTGTTATTAGCGAAAATCGCTCTCTCTCTCTCTCTGACTTCAAATCCTATTCTCAACACAAAATTTTAAAAAATATTGAAATAAAAAACACAGTTTAAAATAAAAAGTGTCGATGCACGATCTATTAGCGCAATCTATCTTTTCTTATCAAGAGTTCCGCTGGCTGAGTGGCTAAGGCGACTGGTTACGGAGTGGGTTGACGGGGTTTCGAATACGAGGTTTTTCTGTGTACTCTGTTTTCAATGAGTTTGACGCGTGGTGACCAACTCGTTTGAGTTAACTTGCTGCAGTCTTGTTGCGCACTTGAGGTCTTGCACGTATTTCATGTAATAAACAGCTCTCTATACAAATTGGAAATATTTTTTAACAGAAATATAAATGCAAGAATATTTATCTTTCGATATTTTATGAAAGAGCCTCAAGAAATTTTTCTTCTTATGTTAAAACTAATTATGTATTTGGTTTCCTGTATCCCTCTTATGTAATACATAAAGTGGTCATAAATACTGACTAAATTGGTCTATAATCAGATCAAAATATTTATGCTAATATTTTGGAACAACTTTTTTCATATGGAAGCATTAAATCAGCTAAATAATAACGAATTGAAAATTTCTTTGAAACAGCTTCATGTTTATCAAACTAAGAAATGTAGTCTTGTTTGCTGATAATATTTATTAAGAAGTGTCAACGTGATGTAGTTTGGGGTAGAATGTCAGTAGCCTATGCAAATATGCATGGAGAATTAACTGTTGGAAAATAAAATGTGAATGGAAATGAGATAAATTTTCTATCTAGCGAAACAAAGTTTTTCATGCTAAGTGAATGCTTCGGGGAATATTTTAAATTTTAGATTGTTTAATTTAGCATTTTACTTTGTAGTGATAATTGCTCGAATAACGACCAAAATCTTTCTAAAAATTTTCTGACAACTTTAAAAATTATTTTAATTTAATTAAGAAAATTAGAATAGAAGAAAAATTTATACAAATTTTCCACATAAGAACAACAATCAGGAAAATCTAAAAATTCAAAATAGTTATTGTTTTTACTCTGTATCGTTCCGTAAAATGCAAAATAACAATTATTTCTTATTATTTTAAAGTTTTCATTCATAAGATTAAGTAATTCATTTGTAAAATTTCTCACTGGTTTAGAGTTTTTAACTTTTCTTTGGTTTTCTTTTTTGAGTTTCTGAAGAGTGTTCTGATATGCATATTCAGTTAAATGGGTTGGTTTCCGTCAATATTGATTTGAAGTTATATATCTGAGTTTCGAAACGTATTTTTATTGAAAAAGCATTTACTATAATAAAATAATTAGGCAAATTATAAATTTAAGCAATTTTAGTGGGGTTCTTCCGGTATTGCCCAGCTAAAAAAACATCTGCAAAAAATCTGAAGGTATTTGGAACATGTTTTCTTCAGATTTTCTGCAGAAAGAAAATGCAGAATATCTGAAGAAAACCATGTTCCAATACCTTCAGATTTTCTGCAGAAAAAAAATGTAGAATATCTAAAAAAATATATGTTCAAAATACCTTCAGATTTTCGGCAGAATTTTCTAGAGTCAAGGATTAATTATTAATTTCATTAATCTAATATGTGATTCAACTTACTTGATTGAGATTGTGGCAAAACTTCAAACTCATCCTATCCGGGATTCGAACCCATAGTTGGCAGGCAAGAACGCTAGACACAACGCCGCGCGGGAATACACGAGATAGGGAAAAATTAATCTATTTGAGTTTTAGCGTCAGCATAGCTCTCGTGGCGCCATCTAGTGATGTAAATATCAACCAAGGTCAGAATGCGTGTTTCAAAGTCGTAGAAATGAGTAACAGATGAGATTAGTAATATTTTTGTTCAATAATTTCGATTCTCTGTTTCAATAAATTCGTTTTCACCTTCTATCTTTCTGGTAAGCCTTCTTTCCATCCAAAGGGTGCAATCTCCACTTTTCCTTTCTTTTTGGAGCAAAATAGCTAGTCGGAAAGACAGTTGGAAGACTAATTGGAAATTAATTACATTATGAGGAAAAAGTTTAAAATGGTAAAACCTCAAATATTTATTTTAAAGATTAATTTAGAATTCATTTTTTCAGTGGCATATTTAAAAAATTTAGTGCCTAAGACAATTTTCGATTAGGAAATGTTTTGAAACTGTTGTCTGCTGTAGAATTAAACAACAATGATAAGTACATTCTAATTTTGTTTTATATCCTTTGGAAAATAAAGCTGCAATATTAGAGAATATAGTGAAAATATGTATTTAGAGGAATGCAGATGTTATGAAATTGCAGTTAAATCTTCAAAAAATCAGCAGCTATTGGTCAAGTTTAATAATTTTGTGAAAATCTGCTAAATAACTGAAAATTGAATTGAAAACAAAATGCAAAGTCTTAAAAAATCTACAGGATATTTAAAAAAAAATTTAAAAATTTGCAGATTTTATGCAGATTAAATTGAAGAAAAAATGCAGATTTTTTCTGCATTCAAAAAATCTGCAGAATATTTAGAGAAAAATATAATAAGAAATTTTTTGCAGATTTTATTCACATTAAATTGAAGAAAAAATGCAGATTTTTTTCTGTCTTCAAAAAATCTGCAGAATATATTTAGAGAAAAATAATAAGAAGAAAATCTTCTGCAGATTTTCTGCAGATTAAATTGAAGAAAAAATGCAGATTGTTTCTGTCTTCAAAAAATCTGCAGAACATTTAGAGAAATATATAATAATTCTGCAGATTTTCTGCACATTAAATTGAAGGAAAGATGCAGATTTTTTCTGTCTTCAAAAAATCTGCAGAAATCTTTAAGAAAGCTTCAAAAAAAATTTCTGCAGATTTTTTTTAGCTGAGTTCAAATACACATTTTATAGAAAATATCAGAGCAATTTTACCTTACACATTAATGAGGTTTTTCATGGTGGTGGTATCCTTAAAATAGATGATTTTTAAATTTTCTGTGAACAGACACAAAGATAATAGGCTATAATTTGTTCTTTGGTCTCAAACTTTATGTAGAAATCATGAATATTTTACAAATTACTATTCACAAAAGATTAATTTTGACTATATTCGCTTCGGTTATATCATCCACTTCCACAGATTCCTTGATTGTAGAGTATATCAAAAATAATTTAAACTTTTCCCTACAAAGGTAGAATAATCTTTTCTGGTATGGGTTTATAGATTGCTTATCCACTAAATCATTAGAAATTTATTCTCCCTGTTAAAACAATTTGTTCAGTAAACACTCTGCAGACTGTTTTTCTCCCCTCTCTAATAGTATTTCCAAATTTGAGACGACTGGAATTATCATAAATGAATGAACAAAAGACATGGTTACCCCATGCGAGGTCTAAATGTAATATGTTGGAAATTATACGCAGTTTAAGTTTCCTTCAGTCTCCTCATTCAATGTTCTGACCAATCACAAGCTATTATGATGTCTGTCATATATATCCCATGATTCCTTTCACGGAGAGCCGGTAAGAGTCTCGTGATGTACTTTGAACTGTACTTGTAAAACATCCTTTTTATCTGTGTCTTTGTCTTACGTGCTATGTGTTTAAAATAAACGATGATCAAACCAGTTTCTCGAACTCTGCTAATTGCACTCTGATAATTTTCCCTTCATAATATAAATCTTATATCCCGGAGAAACGAAAAGAGAGTAAATAAATTTTTTGTCTGCTTCGTCATAGATCTCTGTTAAAGGGCCAGTTTTTTCTAGTAGTTTTATAGCAAAATGGCTTTGGGATTATGATTAATTTAAGAAAAGAAATTCATTTAGCGTATTTAATGACATTAAGTTTTTAATAATTAATATTGCTAATTTATAATTAATTATCAAGTCCAGACACTTCGTTATGGTTTCAGAAAAGAAACTGGAACATCTAGGTTTTTGATTCATCGAAAAATTTGGCGAGAACTTAGGCCAACCTCGAAAAAATTCATTTAAAAATTGATGAAGTTGATGGTAACTATACTTACCACGGCATTAGAAAGGCTTAAGATAGGTTACTAGATAGATCTCTGTTGAGAGATTTCATTCCTTACAAATCTGAAAGTTAAATTAGTAATTTTGGAGCAATAATTCAATCATAGATGATACTTTACCAGTGTTTAAACATGCTATTTTGGCGATTTCATTCCTTACAAAAATGAAAGTTAAATAAGTTAGTAATTTTGGAGCAATAATTTGCCACTTTCTTTTTTGTCTGGCACAATTAAGCCCACGATTATTCACAAAATTTATAACGCATCCGACAATGTATTTTGATTCATTTAATGAAGGTCTTTTCTAGTATAATGGAAAGAGAAGTATTTGGATGTATCAGTATACTCCATCTACCTTCTGTTGGCTACTACATTAAATATAAATTAATTTGTATCGCGTCACATAGATGACAGCCCGATACGGCCTCTTAAAAGAGTCAAGTCACTTTTTGATGAATGGCTTCCTGTTTTGTGCTTAAATCAGTTTATAGCTGAATGACAGAACTGAGTACTCGAAGAATGAATGGTGTGATAAAATGATTAATGATGTGATAAATTGCAGCCATGTTTCTCGACTCGTCTGTGATCACAAATAATATACTCTTTAACCAGAAATATTGTTTCTTCAGCCCATGTAATCTAGAATTAAGGAAAATGACACTTTGTTAGTTATCCAAATTTCCATTTACATTGTCTAAAATTCAGTATTATGATAGTTTACCAGTTATTTTGTATATGATATAATGCTTCCATTATTTTAAAAGACGATTTTTAATTCAGTAAACATTAAAAGTGTTCAGTATAATTCCAGTATATATCCTTAGTAAATTAAAAGCAATCTACAATATCATAGAAATAACTTCTAAACAAATTTCCAATTTTTTTTTTATCTTCCTGTACTATTTTAGAATGTGGAGTAAAATTATAGCACAGATAAGTCGACTTTTCAAGACTGGCAGAGAAATTCATCAAAAATATCAAATCAAGAAAAATACGAATGAGAACAAATCTGCAATTTAACCGGAGAAATTCTTTGGGATCTCATTGCTCTATATTATATTTCTTTGTGAAGACTTTAGCAAGCGAAATTTAGTATTTTTTTACTATTTAGAATAGTCGATGAATTCTCATTTCCATTTCGTATGAAATTCATGACTTTCTCCTCTAATGCACGCTAGTGAAAAAACTTGATGTTTGCTCTGCGGCATCTTCATTAGCAATCATGTCGTTTCCTAAAATTGAGCTCGATTTATTTTCTTTCTTATTATGTCGTCAAATGAGGCTAAACTATTCCATTCGACAACTGGCGGTCTTAGACAGATGTCTCAGACGACAATGCCTTAAAAAAATTGACAGCGAGGATTCAAGTAAAGAATTCATGAACACTTTCGTGATTTTTTGTGAAAGGGCTTAAATTTTACTTCATCAA
This sequence comes from Araneus ventricosus, assembly GCA_013235015.1. Taxonomy (NCBI): domain Eukaryota; kingdom Metazoa; phylum Arthropoda; class Arachnida; order Araneae; family Araneidae; genus Araneus; species Araneus ventricosus. The sequence continues at coordinate 40,581 of BGPR01008424.1, read as the reverse complement.
GGATAAGGTATACTGTAGAAAATATCAATTACTCTTGTTCGTTTTCTGCCTTTCCTATTCATGCCTGAAGCATAAAAAGTATATTTTTTCTATTCTTTAAAAATAATTTGAATTTTTTGATTTATTACCGGAATATCCATTAAGAAAATGTTACAACTGCATAATTTAAAGTTATCTTTGTAGTTGCATAGATATGTGTATATTTTTATGGTGATATATCGCGAAATGTATAAAAGCTATATTTGTCAGTAAATATTTTACCTTAATATTTATTTCTAGAGCCCTATAGCAGTCGTCATGGTTTATGTCAAACTTGATATTGATGCAAAAATTAAAAATATTTTCGTTGAAAACAATTACACTTACATTGATGAGAAATCGTGCATGAGCAAACCATAATTCCCAATTTAGCAGGAGTGGGTTTGCCTCGAAGGCTTTTATCACTACGAAAAATTTTAGAAGGAAACAAAAATAAGAAATTTTTTGAATGAAAATATATTTATTATCGCATCTATATATATGTATTGTATATTTCATGTATATAAATGTCTATAGATCGCATGAAAATGTATATACAATTAAATTGTAATCAACTCAAATGTAGATTTATGAGAAAATGATTTTTCAGTATATATAATACAGGATATGTTTTAAGTATAACTCTAATATCGGAGATGTTTTAGGTATAATTACACACCGTATAAAATTTGCAGACAGTAGGTTTCGTGTCTGAAGCTCGAACCCTGGAAAAATTTTTTTACTCTGTAAGAGAAAAAAGATAAAGAAAAAAATTGATATGTACAAACAATGGTTGTTGAAAATCCGGAAGAGATTTTAAAGGAAAATCTGCGTAACAGTGATCGTTTCAAAAATATGCCGTCTCGACTACTCCAAATTAGCTACTTTCCAGGTGCATCAAGTTGTTTCTGCTATTCATTTCTAATAATTGTTAGAAACCTAACAGAAAGAGACATTTATGTCTGGTAGCAAGTAGTACTAGTGCCCCAAACTCATCTCAGAAGACATAAAAGCATTGGGAACTTATCCTTTTCACTAATTAAGGCGCAGGATTATTGTGAGTTTCATTTGGAAAAACCTTAATTAAATCTTTAGCCACCCTTCCAACAGAAGGCAAGCGACCACTTAGATGGAAACGGAATGCTTCTATGGGAAATCGTGACATGCTGTGGGTAAACGAAGTGCTTGAACTCAGGCCCATTATAATTACTGGAGAAATATGGCATCGCAAATACAATCACATAGGAAACTTTGAAGTGCCATATTAATTTTTAAAAATCATAATAGTTTACTGTTGCTTAAAAAGTAGGGGAAAATAATTAGAAGAAGGAAATATAGAGGAGTATTTATATTTATAATGTTATATTTGCATAATGGTAAGTATCATGTTAGATGGCTGTACACTATGCTGTTTTTGCTGAAGATATTCTGATTACAGTGCTTTGATTATACGGATAAAGTTCTTGAGTCTGATGTGAATTGAATATATTCTCGGACTTATTCGAGACAATTTTCGATTAAGGGAGTCTATATGGAACCCAACTGCAGATGACTTTCTAAAAGAAGAGGGTTTTCATTGAAATATTGTATAATAAGCCTCTCCGACCGGAAATCACTATAACATGCGTAGGGTGTATTATTAAGAGCTATTACAGGACGCCAATTTCATCTCATGCAGTTCAGAGTTTCAAAATCATCGCTACTTAGAGATTGAGTTTTATTGACAGAAACAATTGTCAACAACGTCATTTACAGAATGAAGACCGGTTGTGTGGCTTGTAAAAGTGGTTGGCTGCACTTTTTATTATCCGCATGATTTTGGAAATATCATATATTGGTCATCTCATATAATAGATGATAAGGGGAGTCTATATGGAACTCAACTGCCGATGATTTTCTAAAAGAAGAGGGTTTTCATCGAAATATTGTATAATGAGCCTGTCCGACCTGAAATCACTATAACATGCTTAGAGTTTATTATCAAGAGCTATTACAGGACACCAATTTCATCTCATGAAGCTCAAAGTTTCAAAATCATCGCTACTTAGAGATTGAGTTTTATTGCCACAAACAATTGTCAATAACGTCATTCACAGGATAAAGACCTGTTGTGTAGCTTGTAAAGATATGAAGGCCGGCTACACTTTTTATTATTCGCATGATTTTGGAAATATCGTATATTTCATGGTCTCATTTCTATATTTAAAACATGTTTACTCTTTTTTTTAATCTACTTAAAAGTTTTTCTCACTCGAGATTTTCGATTTCAAGAAATTTCCCATCCCCATCTCCTTGGAAGATTTCACAATGAAAATGCACAAAGAGAGGGAAATATGAAATAATCATAACTAAAAGGACATTTTCTTAAAAATAGTTAGTTAGAAAGCCGTAACGAAATATTCAAAGTAAAGATTCATTTCTGAACTATGTTTGCCCACAAATGTTGGTAGAAATAAGGTCTAATGAGAGCTTTCTCGACCTACAGGTTTAACAGACTCTGCTACAAGGCCCATGGACTTATTTTGGACATTTTTTGTTTGTTTTTTACTTAAAGTATAATGATGCACAAACAACAATTATACAACACAATTTTACTAAATCACACTTCATATATGAATCGTTACACGCAATTTCTTTAAAATTCTAATTTCGCAGCAACAAAATCCCATTTGCACTTCCTCGCAAGAACTTCCAGGGAGAGTTCTGGAGAAGAATTTTCTCGGGAAGTTCTATCGGCACATAAAGTTCGGGAGGAAAATCTGCGTGGGTGGATAAAAATTTGTGCACTGAGTCCATTGACAGAATTTAGTTAGTGGACGGTTAGAGCGGTCAATGCTGCTTGATGACACTCAGGAGGCATGGCCACTCGTAGAGAGTTGTTTCCTGAAAAGAAATAAATTGCTGATAAATAATCGATTAATGAAAGCATTACTTCTGAAATTAAGTTTATACGAATTTTAGGTGTCTCCCCTTATAGAATATTTTAAATTAGTTCTTAATCTAAGACAAGCCATATGACATTAGAAACAAAACTAAATATACAAGTGATTCGTTTTTATCACAGTGTTCAAATAATGAATACTGGATTTGTATTATTTATCTACAAGATTGTACGCAGAGATATTCGTGCATTATTTGAATACAGAATTTGCCTATACTTGAAAGTAGGAAATTATTTAAAATCTACTGAAAAAGAAAATTATTCTTTGCTTTCAATATTTTATAAGTATTTCGTAAAAGAAAAAAATAATTAATGTACTAATATTTATAATAATGTTTAGTTTAAATTTTATGTGTTAATAAAAAGAAAGGATATTTTATAATCAATTCAGGTAAGAATCAATACTGATTCGTACATGATTAGATTATAAAATATTTTTTCTTTTTGTCAATACTGTTGCAAAAATTTAATGGCGCTAGTAATGTAATGCCTCACTAGTCTTATGTTTGGAAAGAGAGTTTTACAGGGGTAAGTGTGGGATGGTCGAGCCTGGACTCCTGATCTTGGCGACCATTTTGGTGACAAATTTGGCGACCTAGGTGACAAATTGATGATTCCAGAAAATGCGACCCTTTTCTTGATATCTCTATTAGGAAAGAAAATACGCTTGATTGTACGAGAAAACTCCATGTGACGTCACGGCCTGTCGTGGAGAGTATATAAGGGCCGCGCTTGGTTCAGAGAGTTGAGTGTTGATCGACTGGAACGACTTTGGAGTTTCGTCTGAACTGCGAGCTAGAAAGCCGGTGAACTGAGCAGCATTGAAAGTGCTGTTATTGTCGTTATTAGTGATTTGCTGACTGTTTGTGCTGCTAAACTTCAAAGTGCTGAACTGTTATTACTTGGGAATTATGTCTGTTTACGTTGCTAATCTGTGCAAGATCTATTGCTTCCTGTTACCTGTGCTACGTGTATTCCTGCATATTTGTGAATAAACCTTCATTCTCCATTATACTGCGTGTTGGACTATTTGCACCATACACCCACAGAACGAGTTTTGTAAAAATACATATTTTCTATTCTGAAGAAGTCTCAAATTATAGTTTTGAATATACGAAAACTGGCATTGAAATTTTTAGATCCACTAAATAATTTAAACAAGAACTTGTAAACATAAGCAATATGATTTTAACGCAACAAATGAGTAGCTTACCATATTCACTTTCAGAACCGCGCCGATAATCATAAATCATTGGTGAGATCCTATCTTAGTCTACAAAGGAGCATTGAATGAGCAATTCTTATGAAATTTAAGACTTGGGATGGTTTTCTTTCGTCCACAAAATAACTCATACTGCAATGTGATTCATATAGCTAGCAAACTATTACTAAGATATGCTCCATTAGAGAATATTTGCTAATTTTTAGATTAAGATTAATTCAAATGTCAAAATAGCATTTTAAATTAGGAATCATATTGGAAAACTGGAAAGTATTTTCCCTCCTTCTCAAGGAACTGAGAGATAAGATCTCTTTAAACTTTAGTCGTTCTTACAGGACTTTCTACCAAGATCCACCGTGTTTCACCTTCTTCAAATAGAGTTCCATTAACTAACTCTTCTTCAAAATCAAACTTTTTAAAACTGTGCGGTCCATTTCTCTGTTTTTGTGTACACATTTTGTTTTATTTACATCATTATATTAATTTTTTAATATCTTTTTCCTTTCATTTTTTGAATGGATTTTTTTTACTCATCTTACAGATTTTCCATTGCATGTAGTTCTTTATTATTGTCCAGTTTTTTTTCATGCGAAATTATGTAATTTTGTGTTTTTTCAAAGTTTTATTTATCGTCATGCTCTGTGTCACCAAAAAAATTATAATGTAATGCTCAATAGCAATCCTTCCTAACTGAATAGCTCCTGTTAACATTTGTAAACTTTTTGCGTTTTATAATTTGGCAGAAATTTAGGGAATTTCTCAAGGTTTAAGAGAGGTCCCCCTTCGGGTGCTGTGATTTTTCTTCCACTTCATGTCCGCGACGCTGCTTAAATAACCTTAAGGTTGTAGTTGCAGGGGCATGGAGTGGCGTCATTTTATTATGTCTGTAAACCATTGATTGGGATACCTGTTGCTGCCTTCCGTTATTAGCACCAAATGCAGCGATATCACATGGAATATCATTTTAGCACTAGAGAGTAAACTTTCTGTTAAAATAATAGAGAACAGATAAATTAATTCTACGAGGAAGTATGAAACCTTTTTGTTTAATGATAAGGCATTTAAACAAGATGCACGCAGCAGAAGAAATTCTACTGGTAGTGGTACAGCTTATGTACCATTCTTCACTAATTATATACCAAAACTCAATATTTAACTTTTACAAAAGCATTAATATAACATGAATGAAATATGAGAAGAAATTTTTGATCAGAATTGGCTAATTATTTTTTTATTAGAAACGTTCATATTTTTAATCAGAAAAATTACTTTCTGATTAAAAATATGGATGATGATTTCTGGATGGATATCTGTTTTAAAAAACTATGGCAAAGCTGGTTTTATAACAGTCAGCTCAATATTTTATTGGGTCGGTATGGATCTCAATCCAGATATATGTTTAATATAAATTGACTTAATTGCGAGTATTGAGAAACCTTCAGTTGTCTTATAAATTTGAGGTAGGTGACAATTTCCCAATCTATGTACGTTAAAATTCAAAGTACCTTTAAACTCATCATTTCAAAATCGTCCCTTGGGTTGATACTGAAATGAAATGAGTGAAATTTTTAGTTCGTGATGTATAGAAGAAATAATAAAAATCATACAAATAATACAAATATAATACAAATTGCTAATAATAATAAGAACAAAAAAAATAAAAAAGTAGGAAGATTTTTTCTTCGATTTATATAATTAATTGCATTTAAAAAAATGTGCTCTCAGATTGTCTCTCAAGTAAGAACCAAATTTCAGAAATTGATCATTATCTCCTGGTTGAGATTTAAAAACATCGCATTTTTTAAAGTCAAAAACGCGTTAATCATCATTTTAATTCGGAAAAAAGAGATCCATCTGATGAACTTTCTATAAAAATGGCAGACATAAAAAAATGCTTAATGGCTGGATTGCAAAGGCCGAAAAATTAAACTGAGAAACTTTTTAGCATTCAAAAATCAGCTGTTTTTGCATTACAATGTAACCGCCTATTTTCTGTAAGTATCAGAACTATTTTCATGCAGAAGAAAGTTTTAATGGTCAGATTAAGCTTTCGCGATTTACGTTATGGTTACCGAAATCTAAACAGTTTTGGAAGAAATTTATTTGCGTTGAAAGAGAATAACTCATTATAAGATAAAATATCATATGTTTAAGTATAAGCCACAAGAGCATTGCAGAATTCATAAAAAATATATATAAAACTGAAACACCTTTCTAATAGTTTTAGAGGATTTTAAATATACTATTCTAAATTTGTAATCGTTGTAGTGTCATAATTAGCTAGAGGTCTAGTTTTTTCATTTAAATTCTTTGGTTAATTTAATCTGAGAACTAATATTCTGGCATGGAGTGATATTTAAGGCTTTCGAATTAAATGCAGTCGCTAAATGGAACAGAAAATGTGGCATCAACTTTGTCTATCGGTAGAGTGGCCTCAAGGAGTTCATCTACATTCATTTGCCGATAACTTTGAATTCATCGTTACAGAAAACACCAGAAAAGGGTACAGGAAGCTCGGAAAATTTGCACTGGACAAGTTCAAGGAGAGGGCAGATAAAAGTAAACTGCGCGTCTCAATGGAAAAATCAAGCTATGTCTTTTACGCAAGCTTGTCAGAGGACAAACTATTAAATGGGAAAACCAACCAATTAGTCTTAAAAACCATTTAATATATCTAGGCGTTACAATAGATAAAAAAAATAAGCTGGTTACCAAACGTAATAGAGTAGGGTAAAAGAGCCATAGAACAATACCAACATCTCTGCAGAATTGCAGGAAAAACGTGGTGATCAAGAAGAGTATCACAAGGCTATTGCATAAAACCGTCATAGAAAGAACTCTATGCCTGGAGCAGCTGCTTGGGGACATAATATGACATCGACTCCAAAAACAGATGGACTCCATTCAACGTCTGTTTCTTCTATATATTACTGCAGCATATAGGACAGCCCCAACCGCTGCTCTCCAAGTGGTCACCGGTCTTCAATCTCTCTATATACAAATCCAACAAGAAGTAACTTATGCCCGAGCTGCTCGAGCAATATCTTCATCCAGCTGTTTCACCCTTACATTCAACCCAACAGATTACGAAAGAAAAAGCAGTGGAATTCATATTCACCCCCAAAATCCTCTTCTCCACAACCAAATTTTCTTTACAGAAGATCATAGAGACTCAGGAGACAAGGCAATATACTGATGGATCTAAAACGGACGAAGGCACTGGTAGCACATATTTCATTCTCGAACACTATGGAATAATAGCCTCATTGCAAAATAAACTTAATCACAATAATTTGGATTTTCAAGCTGAAATCCTAGCAATTAAAATGGGAATTGAAGCAGCTTCATCCCTTTAAAGACCAATCAGATTTTGGGCAGACAGTTTGTCTAGTTTGATGGCCATTCTTAATCCTAAATCCCACAATAGAATGGTCCGAGAGATTCAAACTCTTTTGCTTTCCCATAAACAGATTCACCTGAGATGGCTCAAAACTCACGTAGGCCATTTAGGCAATGAATGCGCAGACCAATTAGCCAAAGAAGCCGTCACAAAAGGCGACCCTTTCTTTCTCCCTAAGACACTTTCCTGCCAGAAACCTGAGATAAAGGTTAGCTGCTTTAAGCATCCGGTAAGATAAGTGGGATAACGAAGAAACTGGCCGCAGCACATACGAAATAGTGTCTAGGGTCTCAAACAAGCCAGTAGGATAGAATACAGAGGAGCTAATGTTCATTACAGGACACTGGCCTTTCCTTCATACTTTCATCGCTTTAATATTCGAGCACATGACAACTGCTCGTGTGGAGAAAAAGGAGATCCAATTCACTATGCCACAAAATGTCCGTTAACCCTCTCTTGGGATTTCCAAACTCCTTAAGTGCAAAATAAATTACAGTGGTTAAAAACTTTCTCATGAATCAAGAACCCGACTTCGACTGCTAATGCCCTTCATATGTGATGAGGACAATCTCATTGTAGAGACTCATCATTGAGCACGCTTCCACCCAGACTGACACACAATTCCGGCAACTTATGACTCTATTTTTTCTTTCTTCTTACGTATTTTCATTTTTTTATATTGTTTTGTTTTCCGTGTTGTTCTTATGTTTGCTGTTGTCTAGTGTATGCTTCATTTTTTCAGTATTATTTGTTTTTGTCCCTGTTAAATGTTTTTGTGCTTTTTTTTTAAATTCACCTCCATCCACCCAAACCGGAAAGGAGCCAAATGGCTCGAAACACTGCGATGCAGCTGGTGTAATATATTTCATCATTACATAACAATACAATATTTACTTATGAAAAATATTTAATGAAAATAATATTTTAAAATCAATTTACATGTTTTTAAAAAAATTGCTGAAATGTACCAGACGTGTCATTATAAACAATAAAAATTGCCACTTTATTCGAATACTTGAAAAATATATGAAAATTAAATCATATGAATTTAATAAAAATTATTTGCGAAAATTTACTGTGATTCCAAGATAAGGAGGCACTATAAGGTGATTACAGAGACTGCAAGGATTTTATTTTTGTTTCCAGAATATAGCAATATTTCTTTCTAGTTTTGAGGAATAAAAATTATTTTTCTTTAAAATGTTACGCCATTTCCAGTTCTTGATTCTACTTATATCTCAGAGAGCATATCATCTTACTTTTACACAGCACATGCAATAATACTTCCTTATTTCTCTTCGAAAACATTTAGGATGGACTAGTATCGCACAAGAAACGAAGTATTTCTTTAATTTCTTATCGCATTTCATAAGTTAGAGATATTTTTAGAAGAAAACTGTTTGCACAAGAAATGGTGTCACTCATGCCAGGCTTTTAATCATTAGATTTCAGGTTGAAGTAATGTCACTTATCAACAATAGCATCATATTTCTTATGAACTGACAGTAACATGTTTTGAGCATCTCCACAACAATGTGAAACAAACCATTAACTGATGCGCTTGTCAGAAGAAAGTACATTTGTCATCCTCGGTCACAACGCATTTCTTTCATAAAACAATTTTAGCTTTTGGATTCTGCTTTCTGCGCGAGGTTTTGGAGATACATTGTAGTTATTTAAAATGAAAAAGTGAATCGGATGTAACAACTTTTCAAAGACTGCTTTGGGATGTTAGGTGATCTTCTAAGGCTCAGTTTAATGAATTGAAAATAGAATCTGAGAAAAGTATTTGGAAAATGCTCCTATTCGCATAATGTACATGATTATTAGTATTAAAAAACCCTTAAAAAATACAGTTGAGGAAATTCAATTTATCGCAATTTCGAATAAAATATAAACTAAATTTGCAAATTTTATTTTCCATGAACAAACAAAAATTTAAAGTAGTGCTATTCAAATTTTCATTCCAAAAACAAAAACCGAAATGGGAAGATAATATTTATAGGTATAGATATCACAATTTTATAACTACTTTCACGCAAGAATTAAAATTGTATCATAAATTATAAATATCATGAATATTTGAATTCATGTTTATTTCTTCGAAAATGCACTTCATAAATTTTTTTCTTCCCTTTTTTCAAACTTTTTATTTAATTTAAAATGTTTCACGTTCATAAAGATGGAATTTTGTAATCGATTTTGCACTCACTTCCTAAAGTGGTAGAAAATTGAAATTTTGTATACTTGTGCAATCGCGATGACAATACTCTATTTTAATAGTTTCAGAACATAATTATAAGTTAATCATTCACTAAATTAATTTTGATTTCGTACCATCGACGTGATTTAGAAGTAAGTTTCAGAAATAATAGATCTTAAGACTTAAAAGATGGAAATAATTAAAATAATAGATTTCCTGCTGTTAAGTACACTAATAAAATTGCGTTTTTATTTTTAAAATTTAATTAGGTCCTGCGAATGGCAAGACAAAGTAATCAGTATGGGAAACATTGATAACAAAATTGAATTTATATTTCTTACAACGATTTTAAAGTAGACTTCCTAATTCATGAATTTATTTTAAAATTAATATTTCAATAAAGAGGATAGATTTATATACCGAAGTCGATATAATAACAATGCTAATCTAATTTAAAAGAAATCCTTTTTAAAAAATTCAGAAACTCTAAAATTTCAGAATTTCACTTAGTATGCTTTTATATTTTATAGCAGATTATTTTGCCTGATGTTGTTCCTTTCGCGAAAATATTCTTTTATTTACAAATGAGTTCATTTTTATGGGAATATGTCTGCCGTAACAGTGGCAAATAGATCTTGAAAGCATTCTACAGATGGAACATTCTTGAATTTTGAAAATGTTTCTAAGGAATAAATCACAGGTCATTCTAAATAATAAAAAAATAAAATATTTGAAACGAATTCAATTTCTTAAACTTTAGACCATTTCTGATATTTCAACAGAAGCAAATCCTATCATTGTAGTGTCCAAAGTAATTTTTTTAAAAATTCGTATCAAGAGGTCCCCAAAAGATCCAAACACATAGGAATTTTATTAAAACCCTGTTCCATCTATTAATAAAATTTCATTTTTATAAAGATAATTTTAAATAATATATACATTCTTTTCTTGACCAAACAACCCATACTATTTTGAATACATAATGAAGAAGACATTTTAGAAAATGACAGTTACAAACAATCTAAATTCGGAAATTAATATCCGAGCAAAATTATTTTCCCATTTTGTTTTAATAAAGCCCGTAAAATCATAAAATATTATAATATTTTGGCAGTTTAGCTGTTGGTAAGATTCTTTATAATTACTACTTCAAAATTACTCTATTCCTCTAGCATCATTGCTACTAATTGGTGTTTCATTTCTTCAAATTTTTATGCTGTTATCGTAGTTAAGTTCTTGCGAAATATGATTAGTGGGCTTAAATTAAGTGATTGTAGAGAGGACGATTCTGAAGCTTATGAACAGATGCAGAAACAACAGAGGCAAAATTTGAGAGACGTGTGCTTAATGTTGGTATCGTGATAGAAGAAGTTGCTTCTGTTATACACATTTTTTATTGGCGATTGTTATTTTTTAAATATTCAAATAATAAATTATTTATTATAGCCCCAATAAACAGAAAATTACATATTCCTTATGGCATGCATAAACGCATACACCGTCGTACTTCGTCGTTTGAACCAAGCTCCTGGGGTAAACACGTTGATTGCAAAATTTATTTGAAGAGATCTAAAAATCAAATGTTATCTTGTTTCACTCATAGGTCAGAATATGGCTCGCAGTGTGCCATCGAGAGCCAGCAAAATGTAGTGACGTCAAAACAGAAAAGGCGTGAAGGCAGCAGGCGATCTCAAGGTGTCAAGGTGAGCCACGAGAAGGGCAACAGGCAGTCTCCAGGCATCTCTTTTGGATCCAATGAGCGTATAATGGTCGCGACTCACCCGAGACACCTTGAGGCCTCTTGCTGCATCTTTCGTAAATGACCCGAGAGCTTCACAGAAAGGTGAGTTGCGAGAGAGGCATCTGGGGACCTCATGGCAGGCAACGCGTTAATTACCTTAGTGTTTTGTTTTCCAAACCATTATAAGTTCATCGGAACCAAAAGTGTCAAATTTGTCCTCATTTGCAAACCGGCGGAGATATCAATAAAATTTGGGAATATCATGGATTTTAAGATAGAAAATCAGATATTTTTGCTCTTCGAACTCAAAGAAAGAAAGAAGAAAATCTTTTGACTGAAAGTCTTTATAAGGCGGCTGATCTTAATACTTGTAGAGCTTCGGATGAAACTAAAGCTTAATATTTTACATTGAATTTCGTCGAACTTTTTACATTCAACAAACGAAGAATTTTCTCAGATGTTTCAACAATGAATATATGATCACATGAAATTAATTTCGCTGAATGATTAGAATTTGTCCTATTACCGTTTCAATCTTATACTTTAAAGCTCTTAATATCAATGAAAACGATCAAGTCAGATAGTTTTGCTAATTTATACCACTTCGTACCAATTTATCACTTTTACGAATGAAAATTAGTTTTAGAACACCGTTCGTTGATCTAAACTTATGAGTTATTTTTCGATTATAACTAAATTATTTTTGCAAAAATTAAATAAAAAATGTAAAACCCGAAACATATTTTAAACATTGCCATAATGTGAAAGTAAAAAATAATGTAAGATGTTAATTTTACAATGAATTCAGCGGAAATTCGATTTTGGTGTGCCAAAATTTCTGCAGCGCAATCTTTGCCTGCCTGTATGCATTCACATATTCATGGAAAATAAATAAATGTTTTACAAAAGAATTTTGTAAGGTATTACTCAGAATTAAAGGGAAAAATATGAAAAAGACGTGAACATTTTGTTTCGAATTCTGTTCCGAAAACATAGCTTTTTAAAATATTTTGGATGCGTCTGAATACGAGTGGGATCTACTGTTGTTAAAAAACATATATTTTTAATTTAGAGTAACGAAACTGTATTTTACTACTATAATATAGCACAAAATATATTTGCAAACTTATAAAATACAAAATACGTTTTTTTCCGATTTCTAAAATAATGTATTGCGTCCTTTAAAGCTATAAATAACTGCAAAACTTTCTAGTTCTCCTGTAACTTCAATTTAAGAACTGCTCTTCGAGAAGCGATGAGAATTCACATTTGAAAGAACCATTGATAAATCGTTTATTGCACAAGAAAAAAGACTTCTAAAGCCGTTCATGGTTTTTTAAAGTCCTTATCAATACAAAAAAACAGTTTTCTGTTTCCTGTCTGGAGATTATGGTCCTGACCAACCAATTCTTAGAATTCATCGAAGAAAATCGTAATCGCTGAATCAAGAGTGCTTTCGCTAGATGGAATCTCAAGTTTAAATCTTTCCTCTGTTTTTATCTGTCCATTCGAAGTAACATAAAACTGAGCCGGAAAAGTATGGAAAGATGTTTAATGTCAATGAATGGTTTCATGCTTATTAAAAATTATATCTTTTATATTTAATGACATGAATATGGATGTAATTAATACAAAAATGAAGTTTTCGGTCTCTTCGATAAATTAGGCATTTCCAAGAAAAAGGCATTGGAACTTCGAGAATTAATCCTTATAAAGCATAATATCGTGCTGATAGTAAAACAAGTAGATAACTTGTTCCGAGAACTTACGCCTCAGGTTTTAGGCACATAAGTTATTTTGCTTAATTTTTCATCTTCTTTATTTCTAAAAATTATTAAATTGCATTATGATTGTTACCTAGATGCAGCATGCTGTGAAACTTATTAGCATTAACTGTGCATTCACACTTTTTTCGAATTTGTCATTGTTACTTAATTATTATAAACACCCCACGATATGATCTTTTCGATTCTTTTTACAGTCATGGATAGAAACCTAAACCAGATTTTGAAATCTGCGGGGAGATGTTTCCTGACAGTTCTTGCATTAATTCTTTTGAAAAGATCGTATTTATAAATATATAAGACCATATTTAGGAAAGGAATTTTTAAATGAAATAATAGTGGTAGGTTATTTTCCTAATTCCTCAGGTGATGAATATATTTATTATAATAGAAAAAATAAATTAAAAAATGAATTTTTTTAAGGCCACCTGGGACACATATTTCCCAATCGGCTTGGCAACTGGACATGTGTGCCTCATTAATATTTCAAATATTAAGAAGAAATTATTTTAGGTTTGATATGCATGCAGAGTATAGCTAACCCAATCGGTATTGCTACAGATTATATGCATTTTTTAGTTATTTCGGAGATATAGTGTTTAGTGAGCTGTCACTATAACTATAAACAAATAGTTCATTTACCAAAGAGAAAATATTAAAATATTAAAATTGCAATTTTTCAAAGATGTTCTTGAACTGAAAAACAAATATCGAAACTTATAAAACTGTTGGGAAGATTTTATCTTGGTTTGAAAGAAAGGTGGAATACATTTGTTCTAGCTATTTTTTAAACATTTGGCACTGAGACATCTAATAAAATACAAATTGAACAACTTACTTGCTCATTTTGCTATTATATAGATGAATTATGTTTCTTAAAAAGATAACCAAATGATTTTACCACGGAGGTACTTGATACAACATTGACTTTTTGTTGAAAAAAGGGTGTTCGTATATTTCTTTCCTGAAACAATTAGAAGTCCATTCACAATGAAGCAAAATACAAGAAATTTGAGCAGATTGGCAGTTATTATATGCGGTTAAACTTAGATCGGACATATGAATCCCAAAAGTATCAAAATGGTTAGGAGACAAAAATCAGAATGTAGTGATCATTTTTCTTACATTTGGCAACTGCAAGCATCTGAGAGTGTGAATGAAAAGGTATGCAAAATAAGTTTTGCGATTGTTTGTAATCTAATTGAATTAAATAATCATATTTAGGAAGTAGCATTCCGCTTGTATGGTTGCAATGTAAATGAAGATTTTCATTTCAAGAAGATACAGATTTCGATTTTAAGGAATAATTTAACAATTGCTGAAAGTAATCACATTCTTATATGATTAGAGAATAAGTTTTTCCAAAACAAACAACTAGAGTTAAGATTTAAAAACTCAGAAAAATGCTTTGTGATTATCTTTAGAGAGATTCTTATGAAATGATCAATTTCTGCAAGTATGATTATATTGATTTATACTTAAATTTAAAAGGATTTTTAAATATGCATAGTTTATGGTCTAAAAATGAAATTTAGACTTTGAAGACGAAATTTATAATCATTGTGGTTCAAGAACATCTTGACCATTTGGAAGTTTAATGTAATATCCTACATATTTATACTTGACCAGTTCTACCACCTAAAATCACACATAGAAAAGTACGGTAAAAGTTTTACTAATTTCATTCTCAAAGAGAAATTCCTATTTATTATCCGAAAAAATTCCTATTTATTAACCGTGCTAATTATAGTGTGAGTGAAATATGACTGACAGGAAAGATTCGAAAAAAGATTTAAAAGAAACTTGATGATTGTCCAGTTCAAGAAAATCTTTGTCCTTGGAACGCATCATTTGCCTTTTTAATTTTTTACAATTCTCATGATTGCTGAATGCAATCATTGAATCTTAAAATA
The DNA here is from genome assembly GCA_013235015.1 of Araneus ventricosus. Lineage (NCBI taxonomy): Eukaryota > Metazoa > Arthropoda > Arachnida > Araneae > Araneidae > Araneus > Araneus ventricosus. The sequence continues at coordinate 25,359 of BGPR01008424.1, read as the reverse complement.
GAATCAGAAAAGCAAAAATATTACTTCAGAGTACTATGTGTTTGATTATTTCAGTTTCATTAACAACGATAAATATATTTTGAGGGAAAGTGGCTCAAGAATAAAATGCCACTTTTTGGTACACGTTCGTTGATTTCCATAGTTGTAAAGGATCTATATCACTAGAAAGCATAATATGATGTTCAAATCATTTTAAGGTAGTGGCGAATTTAGTTAGCATTTTTGATTCCTTCTTTGGGCGTTGTACCATATTCCAAGGGTGTGGTTTCCTTTTGGGCTTAAAACAAAAATAGTTGCTCTGAGTTAGTTGATTGGAATACTTTTATATCCAAAGATAATATACTTGAATATTGAAGTGAAGAAAAATACATCTTCTAAAAGCAGAGATGCCTTTAATCCCATCTTAATAAATTAGAAGACAGCCTTATAAATAATTCACTAAATAAGAAACAAAATAAGGAGACCATCGTGTCAGCATTCTCAAGAAAATGACCTTCTTAAATTGTAAATTCAGTATTGATGAACTTTGCAGTGTCAGAGAACTTCAGTGTATCGCATTCGTTTTTTTGTATTTGAAGGTATTGATTAATATTATTATTATAAAATGATCATTCATTAACTCTTATAACAGTAGTAAGGTTGTGCAATTATTTTTTTAAAAATAATTAGATACATACCTCCAGAGGAGATGAACAACCCTATATACAGTATGATCTTTTTGAAAAATTTAAATAAATATGCATTTAAAGGCTATTAATTATTTTGCCAATAAATAGCTTTCATCAGACATTCTTGTCATATATTTGGTTAGTTACAAGCCATTTGTTTCTTATATATAAGAAACAAACGAATCGCTTTTTTTCTTGTAGAAAATTTGTGTGTTTTTATATATTTGAATTATGAAGGGGTTTTTTATTCACATTTCTTCGACGTGTACTCCATTTACTAAATATGTCATGCTGTTGTTCTTTTTCTGCGTATTTTCATGTGTGAATTGCATTTGATGCTTCATATTCTACAGCCTTCCACTGTTTCACTATTATTACTACTATAAGCTTTATTCAATAATTGTTGACACATAAAAAAATCTTTTCCCAAGAGTTTCGAAATAATTCTTTATTTACAACAATCTTTTATATATATATAATCTAAAATATTCCTTTATGAACAAAATTTTTTTCATCAAACATTGGGGTTTTAACTCAAACATGAAGGTAAGCTTGTATTTTTTGAAAAAAATTCGCCGAATTCGCCTTAGCAAACAGACTGCGAGTGTGCTCTAAAGAAATTTTAAGAGCAGTAAAGAAGAATTTTTTTCTAAAATGTGTGTACCTTCAGGACTTGTTGAAAGATTCGAAAGAATATTAGCTCTCTATGACGCTGGAAATATGGTCCAGGGATAAGGATTGTTTACTGGATATAATTCATTGAGAACGTTCCATAAGCCATTTATAACATTCTGAAAGATATCTCCAGTTTTAGAGGTTTTCAATAGAAAAAGAAGTTTTTCGGTTTACCGCAGGAACTTAAATATATACCCTCAGTTCTGTTTATGACAACTTGAAAACTGAAATTTAATAATTTTGCCGCACAATGTTATAAATAATTGAATGAATAATATTTTTTGATAAATTGTTAATATATATTTTATATATGATTATACATGATTTTAAAATATATGTTTACGATATATGACTTTATAAATGATTTTGAGCAATGAGACATAATTTCAAATATGTTTTATTCCTTATTAACTCTGAATTTCACTATTTGAATGAATTTTGCGAATACGAAAACTAATTTTCAGAAAAGCGTCATTCCTATTTTGAAATCTCTAATTTTAAGTAAATACATTCTTAAAATTATATTGTAAAATATTAATATAACTAATGCAAACTACATTAAGTCGTAATATTGTTTTACATACTTACTGTAAGAATATATCTGATTGCCTAATTCTTATAAACTCTCACATGCTGCGAAATAATAAATAACAATATTTTCTTCATGATGAATAGTCAGGAAAAAATATTCAATTCGAATAATTCTAGTGTTTGATGTAATGATAAAATACATTTTAAATAAATTATCGCTATTTAAAACCTTGCAATTGTTAGCCCGATGCCTAGACGGTCACGGCATACTATGTCTAAGGAATATGAATTAGAGAAATAAGATTATCAGTTCCTTAGTTTGAACTCTAAAACAAAATTATAGAAGGTTGCTCTCTAAATCAGAATTATTTAAAATATTGTTGAGCAATATGCGCTTCAGCAAAGAATTGTTCTCTGCGATCTGCTTGACTATTGGAAGATTTCTTGCTTTTTCCCCAAGAGGACGGCAAATGATGACCAGTTTCCTCTGAAAGTTTCTCCCATATATAAGGGCTGGTTCCTGGAAGGTAAACTAAGTTTTATATGAGAATCAATGTTAAACTTCTAGCTTAGGTGCTTCGTACTACTTAACTCACTGACAAAAAATGTCCCACAGGTCTTAACTTATTGACTTGGCTGGATACAAGTTATAGATTTTGCTAATCAATTCAACTGAGTTGCTTCGTTCTATTTTAACTTAATACGTAGAAAAAGAGTATTTAATCTAAAACTTTTAGGATAAAAATATCAATGTTGATGATATCCTACCTCTTATCTTTGATAGTGTCTTAAGCTCCCTGTCACATTCGGTTTCGGATACTTCATGACCTTCTTCTTCTTCCTCCTGAGTTGCAATCCTCATTGACTCGAATTCATTTTCATCATCGGAACATTCTAAACTGAAAAACAAAGGGATTATTGTAAATATTTGAAGCCATATTTACTTATTAATGAAAACAATTTCGCCTAATGCACAACATTTTAAGATAGCACCGATTCATTAAATATATAAAAGCTCTTGTCAGTTCACCGCAGTAGGTGTTCCAACTAGTGGAGTATACTGCAGACCAGTTACAGTAAACATAATTAAGAGAATTAATTTCATGGATAATTTGAATAAATAATCACTTGCTTATAACAGTTGCCGGAAAATCTGGTAAGAATTTAAAAAAAAAAATCCTAGATTAACAGAAAAAAATAAATAATTTAGTAATCGATTACCCTTGTTTGAACATGGCGCTAATCATCAAATAACAGGTAATAATCGTAAATAAACATTTCGTTTCGATTAAGTTAGAAATTTTGATGAGAAAAGTATTGTGTATAAAATAAATTAACACCCGCTATATTTAAGAAATAGGCGTTTTTTATGGCAGAAGTGATGTATTGCAAGGAGAGAGTGACAAATAAAAGCAATGAGCCAAAATTCCTATAAGTTCCCTTAAATCAATTAAGCAAAATTTTTTACATTTTAGGGAGTATTACCAGCGAAATTAATATGTACGCAAGACGCTCTAGATAAAAGCAAATTCCGCTTCAAATTACTTTAAATATTGTATTAAACACCAGTAAACTTACTCTACGTGAAAAAATAGCTATTTCTTGCGAATGTATTTTATAAAATATGATAATTATTATTTCGAAATTAGTACGGTATTTTCGAACAGAAGGAATATTTATAAAATTATATCTTTTTTTAAATATATATGAACTCTAAAATTTGTTCCACATATTGAAATGCAAAACTACGTATGCAGTGAGTAAATTTTGCTTTTGGTATTAAAAATTACAAAGATGCGTATCACACATTAATCACTACCAACTTTTCAGTAGCTAACTGAACACAATCAAAATTTTTTGGAAGACATTCGTATAAATATCTGTAGAAAAGTCTGCAAAACTCTAAGTTTTGAAAATTATTTCAGTAGAAAATTATTTTAATTATTAGTTTTTCATATAACTATTTTCGCCTTTTCCAGTATTTACAAATTAGTTGGAATAAAGCGGATTTTTTATTAGAAATATACGTGTTAAAATTTAATACATGATTTAACTATTATTCGTAGCTTATTAGTGGCCTTATTTAGATGCGACTTAAGCAGCAGTAATTATTTCAATACTTTTCTATTAAAACTGTTATTCAGCCATATGGGTTATTTCTTCCATAAATAGAAGAAATTGTTTCTTAAAATTGCTCACAAATAAATCTCCGGCATAGAATTCCTTTTGTTGTTATTTTGAAGGGATTATAAAGACATAGTTGTAAATTTAAGGTTCATTATTCTATAAACGACCCAAACAACTCCGACTAATTTCAATATATATTTTAACACAATGAAGCTAGTTCGGAAATTAACATTTCTCTCCATTTGGTTACTCTAATAGAGCGATTATGTTAGTTAAAAATGTTTAAGGAAAGCTTTACTGATTTTAATCAACCAAAACTCTTTGCATAACAAGCAAAAGTATTGACAGTCATCAGCATTATATGCTTTTAGAAAGTTTTAACCATAAAGATATAAATAATATCGTTATGCAGTTGTAACACTTAAGTAGTACGTTTAGTCCAATGGGACATCCGAGTTCAAGGTACCGATGGTACGCGGTGTCGTCAACATTTTTAACAGAATCAATTTTGAAACTCAAAATCAAATTATTTAAAGAATGATTTTAACCCTATTCCATCGCTTCGAGCCGCTTGGGGCGCTCGGATAATAACATTTAACAAAGAGGAAGGACGGTTCTGGCCACTTGGCTGATTTTTAGGGATGATCAAAATATAAATTGAGATGCAGTGTTAAGTGCCTTTAGGGAGAGCTATACATCTGTTAGTCATTACTATTAGTATATAAGGTCGTATGCAATATTTTTTTGTTTATTATAATTATTATTTTTTAACCGTCTGAGAGGTTAGCTATTTTGGTCTACTTGTTTTAAAGTCTTAAAAATTTGCTTTTAAACTGATTAATTGGATCGTTATTGCGTTTAATCAAGTCTCTGAAATTTTAAGAATATCTATCCATGATAGTTTAAAAATTATAAATATGACATGAATTATCTGCTTTTGGACTCAATATGAGAAACGGAAAAATACGTGAGAAACGCTTAGAGGATTAAATACTTGAGTTTTATGTATATATTAGGAAAGTTTTTATGGCTAAAGATAGGACAAAAAACGTTCGCATTTTAGGGCTTACTTTACAGAAAAAGAAGAATCCTTCCTTTATTTGGCAAAAATGTATAAATTCTTTCAAGTATCTTCTGAAATCTTAAGAATATTTTATCCATGATAGTTTAAAAATTATAAATATGACTTGAATTATCTGCTTTTGAACTCAATATGAGAAACGGAAAAATACGTGCAAAACGCTTAGAAGGTTAAATACTTGAGTTTTATGTATATATTAGGAAAGTTTTTGTGGCTAAAGGTAGGACAAGAAACGCTCGCATTTTAGGGCTTACTTTACAGAAAAAGAATAATTCTTCGTTTATTTGGCAAAAATGTTTAAATTCTTTCAAATATATAGTCTATTACAAACATTAAAGAAGTAAAATTTTTTAACATAATCTTTTTAAATTATTCGACGAAGAGTCAAAATCTTGTTGTTAACGTTCAAGAGAAGAAAAAAATTAGCCTTCTGTATGAACATGTGATTTATTAATAGATTGCGAAATAAATTAGTTTAAATGTGCTTCTGCTAATTTTCGGTAAGTCAAAACTATTTTTTTTCTCTAAAAGGATTATTTTTAGAAGTCACGAATGTTTAAAGATACGTGTATCAATACCAATATATTGCAGAGGCTTAGTCGGAAATGCTTCCTATGCTAAAGAAGGGAGAAGTTTCCTTTTTTCAACGGTAAATTAAGAAGAAAAATTTTAATTAGTTTTCACTAAATCTTTTTCTTTTCAGACACAGCGTGAACTTTTAGACTTCTGCGTTAATTCATCAAAGCTATTTCTCTTCCGAAAGGAAAAAAAAAATGCGAGAAACTTAATTATGAGTGTGTTTTTTAATTTAAATCGGGTCAAAGCATAAAACACAGTAATCGTCACTTCTTATAAGAGGAAGCACAATAATTAAAATCTCTATCAGTTTGACATTGCTTAGGAATTTTTTGCTCTTACTTAATTTAAGCACCAGAAATGTGTAAATTAATTCTGTGAAATGAACTGCTTTTAAAATGAGTAACTTTTTACGTACAATTTTTTTTTCGCTGCCGATTCAGGAGATTTAAAGTTACCATTCTTTCTATTTAATTGAAGGAAATTTAGTAGGAACTAACAATCTTGAATAGATATATCAAGAACCAAACTGCTAAAGTATCAATCAATGTACTGTTATTTTTTGTTCACTGTGATAGAATTTTTTAAATTCAGAATAAAAAAATGGCATTTGTTTAATTACTTCAAAACACCATTGTTTTGCGTTACCTTTGCGTTATTGATGATTTTAAAGGTATTGAATCAAATCATGCAAAACAGAATTTATTTAAGTTTAAGGAAATAATAAAGGTAGTTAAAGTTACATTTAGATTTAGTTAGCAACTAAATGTTACACTATATCTCAGGCGTGCATGTTACTTTTCAATCCAACAAAACTATTTATACATTTTGTATAATACTCTAGATATCAAAGTATGTCATTCTCCTGCATGTGTATGATGGAGATTTTTTCGTAAACCAGTAATTTTTAAAATATATGTTAAGACAAAAATTTGAGTCGAAACTTTTTTCACATGTTATAAACAGTTTATAATTTAGTTAGAATTGCATATATATGCGTCATATATATCAGTATAATTTTTGGTAAATGAATCTATCAATTAATGTAATTAAAATTAAAATGCGCCGTATGTGATAGTTTTTAATTAAAATGTGTAACATTTATTCCTTTAATTTAATTATTTTTTCAATAAAATTTTGAAATATTTCTCGATATCCATACAATATAAATCTCTATTCGAATTACTTTAAAAAAATGTGCTAAAATATTAAATAAAGATATTTAAAGCCTTATGTTTTTTTAAATGATAGTCTCTTGTCGTTTCTGATTGGGATTCAGAAACTATGAATGATAATTACGAGGAATGTTTTAAAAAATAATCTAGCTTCTAGTTTTCATTCAAAACATTTCTGTTTGTCAAAGCATCTACTACATATTATTTATCGGTCCATGTTTTATTTTTTGTAGTTGCGCCAATGTGAAGTCATTGAACAAGCATCTGTATCCCAAAGTGAAGGAATTGTACCATCTATTGTCGAAACCAGATTTCAACTTCATCTCATAAAGGCTACATTTGACACCCTCGGGACTCTTTCATGCAGTTATGTCACTGTGAGACCCCGTTCTGCTTCCTGAGTTTATTGAGGCATTTCAACGGAGCACACAAATGATCTACCGCTCCAGTATTCGTTATAAACGACAGTCCTATCTCCAGAAAATTCGCCTTACATTCCGTTATATCGTGTCGATTCATGGTGTGCCTATACCTGGAAGCAATTTATGTGCCAATATCAGCAAGGTACTTTCCGTTTGCATTAAAAACAGAATGACAGAGAGCATTTGGCGGGTCTTGAATCGTCGTATCTAGCAAAAAGACTCTACTCGAGTCTGTGATTTAGGGCAGGCACGGCAAAGAACAAAGAAGAAAATGCGGCTAAGTCGAGATGAAAGCAAATAATGTCGACGTTCACAAATTTCTGTCTCAATGCATTGTATCTTACTTTTCGATCATACCCTGTATTTTAGAAAGTTGCAGTTTAATTATAATCTCTTTGTTTCTGAAAGGATAATAGAATGAAACTCATTTTTCAATCAAATTTGATAGTTAATTTAATGTTAATAAAATGGTTGAAACATTGAAGTAAATTATGTTTTCTTCTTCATAAACTGGTTACAAATTTTACCGAAAATAAATTCTCATTTTCTTAGCATCTCTCAAGTCAGAGTTTTGCTGCAGCCAGACAGTGCACCCATCTCAAATATGAAATTTCTGCAAATAAGAAGTTGTATAGAAATACTCAGGTAAAAACCAAGTAAGTAAGCATTTTCCCGCCGTAAATATGATGTATAGAATTTGTTAGCTGCTGACAAGAAATTTTTAAACCGAGCTTTTATATTTCACTGATATAAAAACATGTTTTTTCATCTAAATAATACATGTACCATATCGTTTTAGTCTATTCATATCCACCAGCGTCTGTTGAATGTAAGTTATGTATGAACTTACGGAGACAAAAGTTTGATCCATAATACTGTAAAATGAAATTGTGCTTTTAACACAATGACACAATGTTGTTCAGTTGATTAAAAGTGACAATATAACTTGTTACCAATATATTTACAATGCGGTACATTGACTTCATTGATACATAGCTACAGGTATTGTAATAGATGCGCGTTCTGTGATATCTATAATACTGGTTATGCTCCGAAAGTTTGCTTCTTTTTTCCATTTTATAACATCTTTGATAAAGATTATGTTATATAAAAGAATTGCAAAGTATGCCAAAAACGTTCATGTAGTTTTTCTTTGAAAAAGCATTGTTCGTGTAGAGCAGTTCTGTATCCATTGAAAATAAAAGAATTTCCATAAACTTTTGATATTTTTGACGCATATATAATAAATCTTTTAGACGCATATATAAAACAGGCAAGCAGCTTTCTTTTTGCCACGTGAAATAAGTTTTTCGCTAGTTCAGTAACTATTGTTACATTATCGGTTTCCATTAAAAATCATGTTATAAGGCTGGAATTAATAATGCGAAAGCATTATCTTCTGATTTTTATTAAACTCCTATATGTGTGATATCCTGCTTTTGAATATCACCTAAGCGTTAGACGCAAATTTATGAATTTCATTTTCTTCACGACAGCATCGATTTCTGGGCCTTTCAAATCCGCTAAAACACTCATACTTCAAAGTACGAAAGGCGGAAAAAGGGATGCAAACGAGCTTTCAAAATAAAAATGTTTATCGATGCCTTGTTCATTTAATCGATTTGCGAAAGGCAAAGACAAAGGTATCAAACAGAAATCGATAGAGAAAATTGTGGTCTTATCGGGGGTTTCTTTTCCCTTAACTGATATTGATTTCCGATTATACGGCCGCGGTCTGCCAGATACGTTCGACTTTCAATAACTGTGCTCTCTTTTCTTCTTTTAAAAATCTGATCCCCGATGCTTTCCTTGAGAGTCGAGTTTGTGTTGTCTTAGGGGGTCTCAAGAAAAAGGATTAGGGGTCAGGAAAATTGTTTCCCTCCTCCCCTCTCTCTCTCGTGGGATACAAAACAAGCAGCACGAGGAACAATAAATGTATAAAAAATAAACTTGGAAAAGTGAATTGTCTTCGACTTAGTTTTTGACAAAGCCAGCAAGTGAATTAATAGAATCTTGAGAGAAAACCAAGAGAAATAAGAAGATAGAAAAAACTAAAAATGAAGCAAAATACACCTTGTAGAAGTAGAAAAAAAGAGAGAAAATGTGTTTTGGAGGAAATGTTTTTATTTCTCCTTTTTTATATAGGTTTTCATCCTTTGGTTTTATTTTTTATTTCTTTTATGCGTCTTTCCGAATAAAGGATCAATGTAGCTGAGTTATATCTGGTAGCAAAGTTGACCGACCACATATTGTTTGTTCTGGATAGAAATGAACAAAGAATAAAAATATAAAGACACAAAAAGTCAATTCGATGCTTCAGCTGATGAATGCTTCGAAAGAGGGCAGAAATGCAATTAGAAGAGTAATTGAATATGATAGAATGAACTCTGATTATCAAAGAAAGCATTTATGGAAGAATAGTTTTTGCTCTTAAAAGTTTCAATATCTTTTCTTTGATGAAATTTCTGCGTCACTAAGTTTTTTAGGATGAAGTGGGGTAGTTTTTATGTTTCAAAGTAAATGTAAGAAATAAGCCATCATATACTTTTTCATTGCTAAAACTAAAAAAAAAATGGTTTTTTTGTTTCGTTTTTAGATAATCAATTTAATTAATTTCCTTGCACTCTTCTTTAAGGCATAAGTAAGCTTAACAAAGTTACCTCAGTTCTGCCTTCGCATTGGATGACTGTTCAGTTGATGCAATATCTCGAGTATTAAAACCACAGCATACCTGCGAACTCAGAGCCTCAACGACTCCTTGTCGGTTGGATGAGCATGTGTGAAACTTTATTGAAAAACAAAAGCAAAAAAAAATCATTTGTGCCTCTTGAATGATTTTGCTCTTTAAATGTAGGGATTTAAGAGCTTGAAGGCTCGACTCACTGTCGCTACAGATGTTGACTTCTTCGTTTGCAGTGTTGACCCACTCGATGGATGCTTTGAGGGTGGCATCGTCGCGGCATCTGGCAATATCTCGAATTGTAATTGCATGCAGATCGGATCCGCCCTCTTTGTGATGTCATCTATCGACCAATAGCGAGCAGCCTGTTGGAGTACTTAAAGGCTATGATTACTTCTGTTCACTCCCTTCTTTTTTGTATCGTCTTACCGCTAGAGTGTTTAATAAAGTTATGATTTAATTTAGGATTTAAATTTAATTGTCATCCTATTAAATTTGTTATTTTATTATCTAGTAGTCTTTCTTTGACTGTGTCACTAGGCTTGTGTTTCTCACAAAGGAGTACTTCTGATATATACATGGAATTAGGCATGATAGGTTGAGAAGCTGAGTAGTGTAGTATTGTACTAGTTAATAGGAAACACTTAAGCGCCAATAGTTCTATGAACCTAATACCTCGATGACTATCCCAGTAAATCACACCTTTACACATGCTGTAAAGTTAACTTGATCTCGACATAGGCCTCAGAAGTTACAAGGGCTAGAATTTCAGCTTGGAACACAGTATTGGCTGGACTCAGCTTGGCCTTCTAGGTTTTAGTGACGGCTTCGTTTGCAATGACACAAAAAGCACTGTCCGTTTGCTGGTTTATCTTTGAGCCATCTGTGTGGACTTCGATTAGCGTTCTGTTAGATGGACCTTGTTCCTCTTGTGAGATTCTATCCTCCAGGTTAAAATGTGCAGGGTGTATTATTGATGGTGGGGAATAACTGTTCATAGCTTCATGGCCAAAGTGATACCTTCATAATCGCAATCTCCAAGCGACCTACCCTTACCAGTGTAGATTGCATTTTGGCTTTAATATGAAGAGGCATTAGACCTTCTATAACATGAAGAACCGCCGTTGGGGTGGTGTTGTAAGCCCCCTGTGATGTAGAGCAGAAACTGTCTTTCGATAGAGGACAGGAGTTTCTGTTGTCTATCTGTGATGTTGTGGACCCATGCTGCTGAGGCATACAGTATGCCCTTTTGAACCACCGTTAGGTACAGCTGTCTTCTAATGTTTCTGCTGAATCCCCAGATTGTTCCGGCTACTTTTTTGAGCCTATGGTAAAGGATTAAGGACTTGTTCTTTATTGCTAATAGGTGCGTCGCTTATCATCAATTAGTATTCTCAAATATTTATCTACTGAGGCTCTTTTTATGTTTTTTGTACCCATTTTATTCCGACGTACCATACTGATCCTGTTATTTTTTGTTTATATGGAAAGAGCTAGTTTTGTCCAGTGATATTTCAAGTTTGTGATTGTCGGCCCAGGTCTTGAAAGTTTGTAAGTAGCAGTCTCACGAAAGAAATACGTACTATCACCGGTGGGGGGTAACTCGACACACACTATTACTATACCCACATGAGAAGTGAGAACACTCCTTCTCATACACGACCTCGAGGTTCCCCTCTCGGGGGTGTAACGCATATGTAATGGGATAGACTGGTATACGCAATTAATGACTTACATTTGATAGAAGACAACAGAGGAATTTTCAAAAAGGTGGTTTATAGCCTCCAGCAAAGCACTCTAATTGAAAGCCTCTGAATATTTGAATTTCAGTAACATGGCTTCAGAAAGCGTTCTCTTTGGAAGCTTCAGAGAACTCAGAACAATACACATTAAGATATGCAAAATTAGAATGAAAAGCTGTATTAAAGATTCTCGTGGCAAGTCGAAATATATTTTCAGTGAGATATGGTCAGAATATAATCCAGTTCGACGATTTTACGCGAAAAGCATGATTAGTAAGCTAGAGAAGGAATGTAATAGCCCGAGCGCAGCTAAACATTTCCCTTCCCAAAACACAGTGGTTTCTTTTGCATGAAGAGACTTAAGAAGAGCTGCTACATCCGTAAGAAATTCTGCAGATACTCATGCAAGGAAAAAAAATACTAACAGTCTCACCGTTTTGTAAACAAAAAGATATCACCACTAGTCAGTGGTGAACGGGTTCTGGTTATTTTTATGAAAGAACCGGACATCTAGACTCGTGCTTGCTACGGCCAAGTATCTTCATAATTCCCTATTCGCTTGCTGTCCAGGAAGATGTGTAACAGATATCAGTAACACTCACCAATCGACTGCAGCGTTTTCAGTGTTCGAGAGTGAGTGGACTGATGAACAATAGCAACTCGCCTGGTTCACAAATTAGAATCGTCTTAGTACGAAGAATGATTCTGACGCCTTTTTCCCTCCAACTGGTGTGGATAGAGGTACATACCGATAGTTTTTAAAGGAACTTCAAAAAATGGAACTTCTCTTGGTCTACAGTTTAGATAGATATTGAATTCTCGTTCCATATGATATTATTCTAAATAAAAGATCTAAGCTCTGAAATTTTGATGGAAGTTTATTAACTAGCAACAGCGTTGCCAGCGTGTAATGTTTCCCCATGTGTGCATATTTAGAAGTGACATTTAACCGTACCCAATTTTATGAACGGCAATGCTAGTCATGAAGTTATGCTGCGGATATCGCTGGAATAGATCGTTTAATGTGATTCCTTGATCAAATCCCATTGAAATAATGCGAGATGTTTTGAGAAAAATCCATTCTAGACATCAATATCCATAGGAAGACATTCAATATGAAATAAAATGTTGATCAAACAACGAACAAGTCTGATTCAAGAGCTTCTTGATAAACTTGCAATGAGTTTGCAAAACCAGTGTTAAGCAATCATCTCCATTAAACGGAAAACCGAATCACCCCACCCTACCTTAGTACCCGAGTACAATTGATTGATAGCCGCTCAAATAGCTCGAGTGCTGAGGTCGGAGCCCTAGTAGCCCATCACCGGGCCACGACCCAACCCCTCCCGAAGGAGGTTCGTACTATCACTTGTGGTATACTCGAAGGCCCACCGTTACTGCACCCTCAAGGGAAGCGAGAACCAGCTTACTTAGACAATTGCTTCTTATCCGTGAACTTGCGGTGTCCCCCTGAGGGAAACCATCCCTATTAAGGAAGATCATATATCTTTTTTTTAAAAACACTATCCGCTCTCGCCACCTTCCGGGCGGGGTCGCGGCCATCACCCATTCTGCTCAGCACTGTCCTGCCACATCCCTGTTTCGAGGCTTTCAGACACTACTTTTTTCAGTTTTAAATACTGCATGAAGAGCAGTGGAACAGACCATAAAATCACAGTAGATTTCATATTCTTTGTAGACAACAGATTCCTATAAATTTTTAAGATCTTTCAATAAACCTCATCTATTTGTAATGTTTTGTATAACTTTTTCAAGAATATCGGCATGAAAGTCTTCAGATCTATAAATACAGAATGATATCGCCCTAAATAAACAGTTTCCATCAACTACAATGGTATATGACAATATTTTTGACGCTCTAAAATAATATGGTAAAACTTTCGGAAAGTTCGCCGGCCCCAACCACTCGACGGATTTCGATAATTTTTAATTCTTATGAAAGCTTATGACGTCTAGATATGCCATCAAGGGTCGCCTGCCCCCCAC
>BGPR01008424.1:0-11665 GCA_013235015.1 Araneus ventricosus | reverse complement strand
GGGGGCAGGCGACAATTTTTATTTCATATGGAAGCTTATGACGTCTAAATTTGCAATTAAGTGTTGTCTGCTCCCCACCATCCCCTATTTTCGAGCGAAATCGAAAAAAACTTTTTTTCACCATATATTCTCTGAATTTTTTTCTATTTCGTTTGAAAATGGGTGGGGTTGGGGGCAGGTGACCTTTGATGGCACATCTAGACGCCGTGAGATTTCACATGAAAAAAATTGACGAAATCAGTCGAGTGGTTGAGGCTGGCTGACTCGGTGAATGTTTTTTACCACATTATTTTAAATATGCAGATTTGTTTGATTTTCCTTTCTTTTTACAAATTTCGTATTTTTTCAATCTTTACATATCCCTAATCAGCGTTTTCACAGTAGCCTGCTTTTCTGAACAGAAAGATACAACTATTGTGTGAATTTCATACCTGTCAACTTACTGATCGAAAATTAATTATTCTCTAAGTTTTTCACGTTATTGAATATTCTTTCAGAATTTTGAGATCTAACTTCATAGTAATAAATAATTTTTAAGTATACGTGCTTAAATTTGTCAGACTCTCTACTCAGATTTCATAAGACAAACAGCTGTTTCAAATTTTACGATCACAGGATTTAAGAAATAAAAATTGAAGTATAAAAGAAGACTGGCTCCATTTATCTTAATAATGAATTGATTATATTACATACAATGTATGCATGCTTACACTTTGGAAGATTTCAAAAAAAGAGAAAATACATTAAATCAAACACATTTGAGAAGATTAAAACTAAATTAAACACATTTGAGACGAATACCTAACTACACCGAAGACATGCTTCACTTCCTAATATAAGCAAGCTAAACTTATTCATTAAAAGACCATTATAAAAGAAATTAGAAAATTATTCACATATGTTTCAAAAGAATTGTGTGGAGTAAGTTTAAAATATTTAATTACATTTGTTTAGTGAAATAAATTTAAAATGCTTTGAATAAATGATTTGAAAACAATTATTTTCTTCCGAAACCAAATAAGTAGATTGATATTCTTTGTTAGTTTTATTTGCAATGCAGTTTTAATGAAAATAGTATTTTCAAAATACCATTTAAATTTTTAAATTGATTTCAAGTGATTTTAAATCTAAAGATTAATTATCAACGTGTTCTTTGGTTCAGCGTATTCATATAAACATAAGAGGTACTAATTAATGATTATAAAATCAATTCTACTTAACGAAATTTTATAATAATATGTAGCATATTAAATCCAGAAATCGTTTGAAAAAATTAATTTTAACCTTCAGTCCAAATTAAAATAGATTAATGAAAGGTTTAATTTTTTATTTAAAAATTTCGCAACTAAATAATTTTTTCTTTTTTTCCCTTATCAAATAAGCTGTGGGCTAATAACTTCATTAATAAACCATTGAACAATTCCGCATTAATTGACAAGAAGGTAATGAATGAAATAATGATGTGAAATGAATGTTAGTGAGGATGAAATATCAATCAATACTCAGTGAATTGTAATCATTTCATATTTTCCTCTTAATAGTGAGATATATGCAACATCGTGCATGTGTACTATAGAACTGCATCCCTCATATATAAATATAATAACTAATCTATTTAACTTTGCACTTGATATTTAAATCTGTCAACAATCTGACTCAATTTCTTTTATAGTGTTGTGATCTATGAGTTGTCATAGGTGATGCTCCACACCACAATAGCGCTCTGGTATTGGTGCACCGACACATGCATGTGCTTACAAAAGTGAATAATTATACATGCAAACTTCATTTAGACAGCGTCTTTGAATGTATGCGTCGTCTTTTAAAGATTAATGAATATTTGTTTTGAAAATTGAAAAGTCATTGCAACTTTGATACGGTTTATAATCGTACTACTACATCAAAATATATAGTATTGGTACTCATTCGACGCAGAATATTATGCTCTACAACTTTCATTTAAATCATTTTTAACATTGAATGTGTAGGGTTGAAGAAATCTAGGAGAAACTGACCAAACATCCCATTTCAGTTCAGGTTTTCCCAGAGGAGGGAAGCTCCCCCTGACGGGTGAGAACTTTTCTGTTCTGATATCCTTGAGGTTCAAGGAGTGTTTGACTAAAATTTAAAACTTTATAGATTTTCCCCCTGTTTTACCTAATTGCAATGGTCTAGTATAGTCTTGCATGCCGCGTGCCTGTGACATGAGGATTTTCGTAAAAGAATACAATTCTTGTTACACTGTTATTGAATGGGGGAAAATGTTGTAGTGAGTTATGCAACCTCATGTGAGAACGCTAATTCTTGATGCGTCATTGCAATTTGAGTTAATCATCACGTCCAACTATTTATGTTTATCGTCCTCCGTCCATTCTGTGTGTTTGTCAAATAAACATTGTTCTTCAAACTTGGCATGGTTCTTAAGTACAGAACAGCACGAACTGCATGCAACCACCCCTCTGGTTACGATGAGGTAGCACATGACCCCTCTTATAGATTTCATTTTTCAGAGCAAACGCAGGGAAAAACGGCATGTGGCTCATCATACCGTGTGAAAATTTCTCAAAAAAATACCTTTTAACCCAATATTACTTTATGCTGCGGAGTATGCGCAATAACAAAGCACATCCGTTCTTGCAGAGTAGATTTACAATCGAGAAAGTGCTGTTGATAATGCAGTTCCAGACTTGTTTGAAGCGGGTATTTAAATGATTCTCCATTGAACAAAAATTTTCTCGAGTCTCTCACACCAGAAAATAAATAACAAAATGAAGACTAATTAATGATAAATAATTGTAGTTGAAAACATTGTGTAAAGTTTTTTCGTAAATAAATACGAAACAAACATGCTTAAATGTCTATTCAGTTTAACCTTGTACTTTCTTTTTTCTATGGTTGAACCGCAGGCGTATAAAATTCCATAAACGAGAGTAAGGACAAGAAATATTTAAGAAAATTTAAAGTTCAGCTTCTAAATAAAAGAACTGAAAATCTGTAATTGTTCAGTTAAAGTTCCGTTATTATAACTAGCCTACATCAAGTAAAATGTCTATGGTTAATTAATCATAAAATTATTCAAAAATAATTAATAAAGGCAAAATTTAATTTATAATGAAAGTGAATAAATCGCAATACAGTATTTATAATGTAAGGTAGCCCCACGGCTACACTGCAAGATTCATAATTTGTACCAAAAAATATACATATCATATCACTTGTTTTTTATGTAAGACAGCAAATCTTGATATAAATAAAAGTCATTGTGGCTATGTATGTGAGTATGTGGCTATGTTCCACATCTCCTCTTATATATAAACTATATTTTTAATAAACATAACAAGGATTAAATTAAGGTTAACGTAAATAATTATAAACTCAACATATCGACACTGAGAATAGATGATTGCAGAGAGAGAGAGCCTACTACTGACGATGCTCGTAGCTTTTATACAACACGATATTGCTTATAGCACTGGCGCAAAGTGCACAGCGCACGCATGAAAAAAGCGTTGTTGTCACAAACCTTAATATAAATAAAAGTAATTGTGGCTATGTATGTGGGTATGTGGCTATGTATGTATGTGGCTATATTCCACATCTCCTCCTAAACCAATTTACTGTTTTCAACCAAATTTTGCTCACTTAATATTTAACACAAGGGGAAGACACTTATGAACTTTCCAAAGACCAAAAGTTATTAAAACAGTCAGTTAATTAGAAATTAACCGAAACCGTTTTTCCGGCCGTAACTTCTGCGCAAATTGTCCGACAAAAATTATTTTTGTACAATCTTAACATTTAACCTTTTTCCTTTTCAATGAAATCAATTTCATTTCTGTGGCATGTTTCCTTCAATTTTTATTTTTTTTTAAATTTTAATAATTGTTAATTACGTGCTGACGATTTTGAAAGAACGAACATTTATAGCTATTCCTTTGCTAGGTAACGTTTAGATCTTGAACTAATTTACATTTATTTCTGAAAACTTTGCTTATTTTTATAAATATCTATAATATAAATCAGAAAATATATGTATCTGTCTGTCTGTTGGTGACAAGAACTCCATCTAAACTGTGAATGGTAGCGACCTGAAATTTATACACTACATTCTAGAGTATGTTTCTAGTCAACGGTGCTATTTTGAACTTTCAGAGTTAATCAGTTCTTAAGATATTTAATTAAATAACGAAAATTAGCCGCTTTTAAGCATAATGCTTAGACGTTTTTTGCCAATAACTTCTGAAATATTTATTAGACAACAATTATTTTTATGCCATTTTGAAGAGCAGACAATTATTTGTTCAATGATATTAATTCCATTGCGATGAATTGTTTTCTCTGATTGTTATTAAGGTTTAAAAATGTATTTTTAACGCAAATTCTAACAATTCTTTTTATTCTTATAGAAATAAATTCAAGCCAAATTACTGTTTCACGCGCAGGCTTTTGCCAGTGTTAAAGTTAATATAAGAAAATATTGCTTTCTTTGACCATAAACAACAAAGGAGACTTTACAATTCCGGTTTCCTGTTGTAGTAGCATTTACAGCTTTTAATACGGTTACACAGTGATCCAATGACGTTAGTAAATTATTATCTCGATGTTTTGTTTAATTTACACAGTGAGATATTACAGAATATCCATCTGGAGATACGGTAATGGGCATTAACAAGGAACATCATATTCTGTAGAGCTCTTCAACATCTTAGAATTGTCAGGGGCACCTTCCAACAAGCTGAGATTGAAAGTCGGTGTGCCAGTACTACTAATACGTAACCTCGATATACCGAAACTGCGCAATGGCGCACGGTTACAAATTACACACCTAGGTCCAAACGTCATGAAAGCTACTGTTATGGCTGATATAGGGAGAAGAGAGGGTGTTTTAATTCCACGCCTTCCGATACTACCGAAGGATTTATCATCTCAGTTAACGTATCTCAGTTAAAGGTAGCAAATCCCTTTAAAAATATCATTTGCCAGGATCAGGGCCAGACACTGAAAGTGGCTAGCGTACATTTGGAAAAACCATATTTTTCGCATGGGCAACTATATGTGGCGTCAGGGTCGGCCCGAACAAAAGCGGGGCCTGGTGCAAAATTGATTTGCGGGGCCTTGAAACTGATTTCATAAAACAAAATAATTTATTGCATTAGGATTTTCTGATTAGGATAGTTTTTACGGATGTCATAAGATGTAATTTGCGTTTCGCAATTTTGATTTTTCAATAACTGTTAATTGTATATTTTGTCAGTTTGTTGGACATTTTCGGTTTTCTAAAAATTTTGCAAGGGATTTCCTCCTGTTTTCAGCAATTTTCTTTATTTTTCTATGTTTTACTTAAATTTATCAGATCCACGCATCTATTTCCTTCCGGCATCTCTATTTCTAGACATATTCCGAAATTGTCCAAAATAATATTAAAAAAATTAAGATAAATTTTTAGTAGTATGATTACAACAATGAAATATATTATTTAGTAATTTTCAGCAATATATTATATTAAACATTTGTCTTCCCTTTAAATACGAATATTTATTTATTTCCCCACCAAACGTACGATGTACTATCATCCGTTACAACGCAAGCATAATGAAACACATTGTTTTATCTTTTCTTACTCTGTTTTTGTTATGTGGTGAGATTCAAAGCCCCCAACCTTGCCTTTGATTGGTCGACGTGAAATGTGCACATATCGCGTGATTATATTAAAATGTATGTATATTCGGATTAAAATAAAATATTAGGATGCATTTTTAATTTGCAAAATCAGTCAGATGCGCGGGGCCTTGTGCAGTTGCACCGTTCGCACCGCCCTCTGGCCGGCCTGTGTGGCGGGATCACGTGTGTCCAGCCCACACAACCTCTACATTCGTGCAAATAACGTGATATACAAAAGTATATTAGCATAGATAAATAATTTACATAAATATATCAGCATACATGTAGGGGAGAGTGGGGCACCTTGAACATAGGGGCACCTTGAACCATCGGCATTTATTCTTTTATTTTTATTTTCTCACACTAGATATTACCACAGTACTATCAACTAGTACTAAATATATGATTCATGCAAAGCATTGTTTACTTCCCTTGCTTGCTGTTATTGTAGAGGGTTGTGTTTAAAATCCATATATGAGAGTAAAATCTTGCAGGTAAGATAACAGTTTATTTTCATTTTGATGAATGTGCTTTTAATTAGTTTCTTTTATTGAACAGATTGTAATGTTCCAGATGATGATTTGTATCATAGTTTTAAATGTAAGTGTTGCACCATAACTCTGTCAAAGTAAATATTTTAAGATGGCGGCCAACGGGGCACATTGAACCACAAGAAACGGGGCAGTTAGAACCTATATTCAACCTGCCCCATTAGTAAAGTAATGTTTTGTTTAATGTATGGAAGAGACTAATATATATTTATTTATTTGATTTATGAATTTTACATTTCAAGACAGACATATATATAGCCTGTTTGATTTAAATATCAAATAAAAACAATAATAATGAAATGAAATATAAGAACATTAAATTTTAAGTCAGTTTAATTTAGATAAATTTAAATTTTTAATTTAAATATCACACCAAAAAATCAAACGATTTAAAAATCAAGCATCATTTAAATAATGGTGTAAATTAAATCAAAAATGAAAAAAATGCTCAAATAAATATGTTTACATAAAGTTTAAAAATGTTATTAATTTTTCATTATTAAATGTGTAAGAGTAGGATAGTGTTTTAATTAGAATAAAAAATTATAAACCATTTTTTCGTCATTAACTTAGACTATTCATTATTATTCAAGAATAAATAAACTTGGGATTCTAAACAGAAAAACCTTTATTATGTTGGAAAAATAATTAATCTAACATGAGAAGATGACGAAGTTGATATATATGAAGTTGATTTTTATAGACAATATAATCTGACTAGAATATTTTTTAAACCAGACGTAGAAGATTAAAGTTACATAAGCAGAAATAACATTGTGATGTGTCTTCGCAAATCAACACCTGCTTCCACTAAGAGGGTTCGATCGATGTTGCATTTCAGTGTCTACATTAAAAATAATAATTGTCAGAATATGTGTTCCTAAGTGTCCAATGCCAATTCTAAGTGGTCAGTGAAAAGGCATTTATCACTTTCGTTAGTTTGTAGTGATATTTCACATGGGTTTAACCTGCCCCTTCTGGAGGTTCAAACTACCCCACCCAAAGGGGCACATTAACCATTTCATATAATATTTTTAAAGTTAGTTTTCTCTATTTTCTTGATGCAGTAATTAATTGTATTTCTGGCTTTCATTTACTGATATAATAAAAATTTTTTTAGAACATAAAAGTTTTCATATTTTACATTAGCTTTGAATGCACATGCAATAATATCTAAAACCTGTTCAAGGTGCTCCACTCTCCCCTACAGTACACTGCTGTCAGCCGTCCAATTAAGTATTATCGACTGTCAGAACTTGCACTTTCCCTTTTCAAAATGCAACAAAACATTTACATTCGTGAATTTATAAAAAGAATAATTCAAATTCTTCGCGCACGAAGTCGCGGGTAACAGCTAGTTTTATGATATTTCTGTGCTACTTGGGGGTACTGTCCAAACCGACATACTAAAAGTCCCGCCGATGCGGGATGCGTGTGGGTATATGGGTTTAAAGGGCGTTTTCAGCTTTTCTTAAATATCTCAAAAAACTATGTGTTCTATTTAAAATCATTCAATTATAAAATTAACCTACATGACATTTCCTACAGAAAGAGTCCAAAATTTTATGCATCATTAATTTAGAAGACACAGGGGAATTCAAAAGTGAATATTTTTAAAATTACTTATTGTAATAGAAAAATCGATTAAATGTGTGAATCAACAACCCTCAGAAAAGCCATATGCCTATATAATAATTATACAAGGGTAGTATTGTATGTGTAGAAGCGGGGGCGGGGCTGACAAACCTATTTGATGAACAGTCGTGTTCCCTTCCTCCCATCACATCCGTTCCCCTTCGCAAGTCTCCTTCTACTCGTAGTCCAGTCAACGAATTGTAAATTTTAAAAAAGGTGTTGTTTTGAAATTTGGCACAGTTGTTGCGAAGACAGCCCTAATCGATATACTTATAATTCCCGCTGGTGGGAGTGCGGGGGATTCAAAGGGGGAATTACTCAGTTTTTCTTAAATTTCTCGAAAACTATGGCCTTTAAAACACTTCATTACAAAATTAAGTTTACATTAAATTTCCTACAAAAGAAGGCTTAAATTATTTGTAGTATCAATAGTTCAGAAAATAGAGGGAAATTTTAAAAGTGAATATTTCTAAAATTCCTTATTGTAATGGATATTATGAATAAAAAGTTCTGAAGCAACAACCCTCAGGAAAACCTCGTGATATATAATAGGCTAGTACACTGTAAAAAATCCACCTGAAAATTCAGGTGAAAATTTACTGATTTAACGAAAATCTCCTGAGAATGTCTTGAACCGGTGGTTTTCCCTTAAACATACGGGCACTTCTTCCGTAAAACGCGAACTGGAAGCAAGAAATGGGCTTTTTTTTCTGTTTTATGGCTGCTGCAACTGGTCTAACTGAAATTGGCGATAACGCGCAAAAAAATTTCGAACTGAAATGTATTACTTTCTGTTAAATGTATTAAAAAAACATCAAGGCTAAAAGATATCAGCAAGTTATTACCATAAAATACACATATATAAGGCATGTCAATATCTGTTTTAAATGTGTGTATTTTAAACGAGTATAACTTTATTATGCTATTCATTTCGTTTTCCACTACTCGCCAAACAACCTTGAATAGGCGCCAGAAAGCCGGGAAGCAAAAAGTGAATCGTGAACCGCGCCGCCATCTTATGTCTCTGGAAATGTTATTATTTAGTAAAAAATAAGATAATCGAGTTTAAATCAAAGAACTTATAAGAGAAGGACATTGAAAACTTGGCAGTTTGCCAAACCAATTCTGGCGAGATTTGTAGGGGAAGCAAACATTTAGAAAGTCTCGCTAGGTCCTGTTGCGCAAAAAGAATGCAGGGGATTTGATTTGTTTTGATCGTGGCGTGTTGTTGAGCTTGTAACGTTTTTTTTTTGTCGTCTTTGGATTCTTCTAGCTTGCTTCTCTAGGTCTGAGAAAACACAGAATTCAGCAGAATCATGACAGATGCATTTCTTTTGCAACGCCACTGTGCAAAATGCAGGAGTTGAAATATTTTCGCTTCCCAAAGACGAAGAAAGGTGCATGAACGAATTTTACTCATTTTTCAACCTTCGGCTTTAGTGTGTATACATAGTTCGTTCTCGTGTTCAAATTCCTTTGTCGCTCGCATTATGTTTTATAGATCCGCATAAACACAGCATAACAGGATGGTACACTGGGGTCTGCTTCTTCCTTCCTTCTGGTATACCAATTGGAAAAATGAAATTTGTCCTCCTCAGCCGCTTCAACCAAGATGCTTTAGAAAACCATTTTTCTCGGGCATGTTGTTTATTGCTTGAAATTAATTTATTTAATTATGTACCTGAGTTTGGTAAAAAGAAAGCTGCAAATTAATAAATTGCTTTTATTTTATTGAACTTATTTAACACAGTTTTTCATCATTTCTTTAGTATTCTTTAAAAAATTCAATGTCAAATTTCAAATTATTTTATTATTATAAACACAAATTTGAAGGTTCAATTTATTCTAAATTTAATATTTTTAAATTATTTAAGAAATCTTTTTTTAAGGCTGTCTTAAATGAAAAATAAGTAAATTGTGTAATTTGTTGATTACTATAAAAAATAAGCATAGAAACTTAAAAAATGTTTATTTAATTCCATGTGTTTAATTTATTTTCTTTAGGCGAATGACCATCCTACTCCAGTGACAGGACACTTGATGTTATTACTGAATTGATGTTTGCTAGTGTGAAATGCCAACCATGAGCCAGATGACATCATTCCACCCAAATCATCCCGCAACGGATGAAGATTGCCTAGATCTGTTGGTTGATGAACGATCATGGATTGCCTGTAGCTAGAAATTGATGATTTTGAGCTCAATAGTGCCACTTATGTGGCAGGCTGCATTTCCCAAATTAAAGTATCTCTTCAGAAAAAATCTACTGTGAACTCATAAATTAAATATATGCCAGCAACGCAGCAACTGCCACTTATATTCTTCAATATTTAAAGAGTTTGCTAACTCAAAGCCGGATTACAATATCCTTCGCAACTTTTAAATCTGTATTTGTAAACTGGTGAAATTTTCAACTATATTTTTCAAAACACAAGTCAATAAAGGGGAATTTTGAAAAGATTAAAGATTTACAAATGAGTTAATATTGTTCTCTAAAAGCCATCAATTTACTTCATGGCAAACTTAGTTTTGGTTGATCAAGTTCAGCTGAGATAGTTATAATTATTGTATACATATATTTTCTTTTATAATAAATTTTTATAGTAATGAAATAACTGAAAACGTGAAATATATATAAATCATATTTTTAAATGGTTTTGTGATAATTGCCAGAAATTTGGAGCTCTGCAAGTATTTAAGACAGTTGTGTTAAGCACGGTTGTTCTGAAGATTTCTAGTGTTGATTAGTTATTTCTGAATACTTGATTTTGTTCAGTTTTGTTTTCCCATGGTAAAATGTATTCAGTGAAGTTTTTGCTGATGTTGAAAGTTTTCTACGTATTGGTAACTTTAGCTGTCTTAGAGACAGAGGTTTTTTAGTGTAGTTATGTTTGTGGGTAAATTTTTTTTATTAATTGTGTTTAATTTAATCGCATCATGTAGCACCTGACACAGAACACAGCATTTATTGGTGTCTGTCTTAAAAATTTTTAAAAAAGCTTCTAGTTCTTATTTATTAGTATATTTCAATTATTGTTGCTGCCTGTTAATATTTTTTGTCAGTATTTTCAACTGTTAATTCTAAGTTGAATAAATTAATGGGATTTGAATTTCTTTTTAGAATGTGTAGGCCCTTTTGTATTGATAGAGTTTACATTCACAAATAATATTCATTTACCTACATTGTTCAAGAAGCGAAAATTTTCGTTTCCACCTGACTTCTATGAATACTCTGATATGTAATTCAGGAAAAATGATTAATTAACTTTAAAGTAATTATGGGATTTTAAGGAGAAGTACATTTTTAAGCATAATTATACTAAAAAATTAAACAGTTCTATAATAAATACATTTTGCAATATGATGAAATCGTGTGTTTTCTTGAGAAAGATATTTTACTTTCTCGCATAATGAAGTATACAAAGAGAAAAGTATTGTAATCGTCAAAAAATTAACCTGAGATTTTGACGAATCCCACGTTTAGACCTCCTCGGAAAAAACACAATTTTAAATTATGTCTGTGTGTCTGTTCGTGGAACACGATAACCTCGAAAACTATTAGAGCTACGAGGATGAAATTTTGCATGGTCTTTAAACATAATTTGTGTTTTAATAAATTTTGAATAAAAATCTGTCAACGGGAAAGTCTGTCAATCTTGCAATGTCCGCGGGTCATGTGAACGCTATACCAAAAAACTTGCCCATAGAGGGATAAAATTAAGTACACAGTTTTATCGTCATAAATGTAGGTCCGTATAAAATTTTGGGCCAAACTGTCAAAGGTTGACTAGCAATACGTAACTGAACGAAGTAGTCGA